>JAODAL010034286.1:0-44455 GCA_025379985.1 Phyllomedusa bahiana
ATGTTAAATTTTAATGGATCAGACTTTTACGGGTGCAGCGACACCAATTGTGTCTAACTTTTTTTATTTTTTTATTTGTAAAATGGTAAAAAGGTGAAAATTTGAACTTTTTATATTTTTGATTCATTTTTATACTGTTTAACTCCTTAACGCTGAAACCTATTTCTTTTTATTCACGTTAATTTTTTCCCTCCCTGCCTTCCCAAAGCCATAACTTTTTTAATTTTTCATCTACAGCGACATATGAGGGCTTTTATTTTGCAGGACAAAATATTATTTCTAATGGTGTTATTGATATTACCATAGAATATACTGGGAAACCGCAAAAAAGTGGGGGAAAAAACGTATTTGTGCCATGTTTGTGGGTGTTTTGCTTTTACAGCGTTCAATCTTCGGTAAAAATTATATGTTATCTGTATTCTACAGGTTGATATGAATCCAGCAATACCAAATATTTATGGTTTTCGTTATGTTTTGGCACCGTAAAAAAAAATTCCAAACATTTTCTATTCTTGAAATTTGCACAGCGGCGCCATTTTCTGAGACCAATAACTTTTTTGTACTATCACTTACGGACTTGAGTGAGGGGGCATTTTTTGAGGGCTTAAGTATACTTTTATTGTTACCAATTTGGAATACATAGGACTTTTTTTCACTTTAGTTTTTCAATAATAAATTTTTATTAAAGCATTTCTTTTTTACAACATTTAACAAGAAGGAAATAAATGCTTTACTCATGAAAAGGGACAGAACATTCGATACAGGGCCCTTTTTTTTGATTACTTTTAAAACCCAAATTTTTTAGGGGAACGTGATATCCCAAAAAAAAAGGGAATTTTTGGGGGGTTTTGGAATTTTTTTCTTCTACGGTGCTCAGCGTATGGGAAATTATGTTATATATATATATTTTTTTAATTCGAAAAAGAAAACTTTATTGCCGAAAGAAAATTTGAGTGTTACAAGTACAATAAAAAATTTTTCCGCAGCAAAGGGCAAATCTTAAGATCTTATATTACATCACAAACCTTTAAACCCCTCTGGGAAAGGGTTACGATTGTCAGTTTCGGGGATCTGAAAAGCTTTATACAAGTACAGAAAACGTGGAAAAAATCGTAGTACATTTTTAACTTATTAAAAGTAAAAGCGCTTTTTTAAGGGGGAAAAAATTTTGTTGCGTTAATTCCGTCAACCTTTTCCGTCACTGCAACAGAGTGGGTTGACGGAAGGGTAGCATGAGAGTCTTTCCCAAAGGGCTCATTGCACTTGGGTCCGTCAGGGGACTGCCGTTTTTTTCGGGCCCCCCAACTGGGGTCTAAGAAAAACGTGGCACTACAGCAAGTAATAACAACAAGTAACTTAAAAAAGAAAGATATCAAAACAAAAACCCTTTAAAAAACGGGACAATGACGGGGGACACAAAGGGAAGTTTAAGGGGAAATGGGGGAAAGGGGAAAAACAGGACTTTGGGGGAAAGAGGGAAAAGGGGAAAGGGGGAAAAGGGGGGGAAAAGAGCCAACCGACCGACGCGCCCACCCGGGGTCCGTCCGACCTTTTTCCCCGGCCCCGACCACAGGACGGATCTAAAAGATGTCTTTTTGGGAAAAAGTTAGCCCATGGGCCCCCAAATTTTTTTAAAAAAAAAGCAAAGAGGCTCAATGGGAATCAAAAACCTTATCTCCCCCCCATTTGAAATTTCCTTGTTTTCTCCAAAACCACTCTGACACAAAAGGGACAATTTTGAGGAACGCCAAGTCTGGGGATAATTGTTTGGGAAAAGCATTTAACAAACCCAAAAAAAGTCTTTTTCCTGAGTGAGGGGTAGGGAGCCCGAACACAAAGGAAAAAGGAGAGGGGCGGATGTTGTCTAGCCTCTGCGGGCAGGCCCTTTGGGATTCCTTCTCCCATGATTTTTTTGGAAAACAAACCGTTGGGTGTCCCCCCCTTTAAGGATCAGCATTTAAGGCTCTTGAGAGGGCATGCGGGAGACTGTCGCTTGCAGACACCCAACCCGTTAAAAAAACCAAAAGTGGCCTAAAATAAAGGAGAGGGGAACCCCAAAGTGCTGGGGCCGGGCCCGCCCTCATTTGGGTAGTAGTGAAATCTGGCGAATTTTCCCGGAGGGGAGGAACTGCTGGGTTTCGGTGTATGACCCTGAGCACCTTTCCCCTCAAAGCCCATCCATCATCACATAAATCCCCTCTCTCCGCCTCCTCCCAAACGCATGTGCCCGCACCGTTTGGGGAAATCCGGATTACCAGAGATGGGCGTAAGGGGGGCCCACCTTTTTTGGGACAATTTTGAAATAGGGGATTGTTTATGCTCTACAGTGAGGATAAAGTTTTGTAGATTATTGGGATTTGTTTTAAGTGATTTTTTTAGTTAGTAAGGGCCCGAGGGTAGCCAGGGGAAGAGGGGGGGTTGGGGGACTTATGTGGGCACCGTTTTCGTTTGTACCCCATATTTTGGGGTTTCGGGATTTTGTGGAAACCTTCTAAAATCCGGGAAACCGCGACTGCCCGCGGGGTAATATCCCCCGAAAATCAGGGAAAAATACCCCCCTTCTAATCGGGGGGTCCTAAGTGCCCCCGGAAACCTTGGGTTTTTTTTGCCCAAAAAAAGTATGTCACAAGTTTATTAATTGAGGGGGAAAACAAGGATTTTCGGGAGCACTCCCCGGGATCGCCTGTAACGGGTATAGGAGGCGTGGTAAAGTGTTCATTTTTAAAATGTTGATCCCCCCTATCCGGAGAATTTCTTTTCTTCCCCCCTGGAGAGGTCCCCCCTAAAATTTGGGTTTCAGCATGGGGGGTAAAGTTAAGTTTAAAATTTGGGCGCTTGAGGTCTGCTGGAATGTTTACCCCCAAAGATTTTAGGATTTTGTAGCCCATAAAAAAAGAGTATCCCCTCTTTGAGCTGGACAAACCTCCCTTTTCGGGCAACGAAAGGGTTTTTCAGTCCAAACTTTTGGAAAATTGTTAACCCTGTGACCACTAAAATGGGTCCGAAACTAGTCAAGGGGCTTGTGGGAAAGGGGATGGAGGGTGGTCAGGGGGTTTTCTTTAATTTTACGGGAGTAGTCATCTGCAAATGCGACTTTTAAATTTTTTAAATTCGCCCACAGGAAAATCCCCTTTGAGGGTTTGAATTTTTGTGTAAATCTTGTAGAAAAACTTCCAGCACAAGTGCGTCCCAAAATGGGGGGCCCGGGGGGGCATCCCTGCCGGGTTTCCTTTACGAATGGGGGAAGGGGGGGAAAGCGAGCCATTAATCCAAAATTTTTTGCTTGGGGGGAACTGTAAAATCCCAAATTTTTGCAAGGATGCTCGGGCCTATCCGGGGGTTTACTAAAACACCTTTCATGAACAAACCCAGCCCCACTCGGTCGAAGGGCCTTCTCGGCACCCAAACGAAAGAAGCATACTTTGGGATCCCGACCTGATGGCTTTGGCCCGATCGGGGTTTAAAAAATCTTCAGAATTTGTCCCTTGCTTCTCGGGTAGGGAAAAATTTCCCACCTGGTTTTAGGGGGGTAAAAAGGTCCACTAATAGGGGGGTTTGTTGGTTGGGTTCGCAAATCACTTTCCCAAAAATTTTAGCGTCTACGTTAATTAGGGAAAATTGGGTCGTAGTTTTGGGACAAAAGGGTTTGGGGCCCTTCCCCTTTTTTTTTGGAATGACAGTGATATGGGCCTTCAAAATTTCTGAATCGAAGGGCAAGTCCTCAGAAAAGGGTTTTTAAAGACTTGCAAGAGGGGGGGGAAATCTCCGATTTCAGAACTTTGTAAATTTTGGGGCGTGAAACCGGGGGTCCCACTCTTACCTTCGGAAGAGCCTTTTTTTTTTAAAAAATAAAAAAATTTTGGATTTTAAAAATTTGTGAGAAGGGTCCATCAAGGGAAGGATATGTCCGGGGGGAGGGTGGGGGGAGCTTTTTTTGTTTTAAGTAAGTTTAGTTCTGCATAGTTCTCTCCAGCCTTTCGTACGAACGGGCTTGGGAGGTTATAAGGTTTGAAAAAAAACCCAAAGGAAGACCCGAAAGAATCTCCTGGGTTTAAATGTTTCAGTTGCCCCATCAATGTCTTAATATGCGGTACAAAAAAATGACGCTCTCTTCTCCCGAAATGCACGCCCAAATATCCCCCGGGTTTTAAATTATTTCCATTTCGAAAACCCTACCCTTTCCCTGGTTTGAGGGGTATAGTTATTTTTTTCCTCCAAGAGCCGAGAACCTCTTGTCTCAAGGGTTTCAGCTGTCAAAAAGGTCGGGACCGGAGCCTCCCGATTTAGGGGATAACTCTGCTACGTGGAGCCCCCCCAGTAAAGTTTCATTTTAGAGGCGGCCCCCCCCGTTTCAGGGGGGCCCCCATTTTTTTATGAGAATCCCTCTTAAAAACGCACTCACGCCCCCCCACTGCATTTTGAGAAAAACGTGGTGCCCCTCTCTGTGAGGGGCCTCAAACCCTTAAATTTAGCCTGGGATTTTCCCCGGGGAAACAAAGGGGCCCTTTCATAAGAGCCCTCATTTATTTTCCCCCAAGAAAAGGAAGCGACTAAAGTGCGGCAAATAAAGGAGACAATGGAAACCGGGGAGTGGTCCGAGGGGATCATCACATCGATGGGAGTGTCAAAGGGCATGCGGGGAGAAGATTTTTGCTGTGGAAAATAAAATAAATTTCCGCAATAGGGGCCCCGGTTTTGGATAAAGAGAAAAAGGATTAGCCCCTTCCCTTTGGATGTAAAAATTCCCCAAAACCCATCTGACATTTTGCATCCCGTGCAACAAACGTTTGAATTTGTTAATAGCGCGGGGGAACTGGGGGGACTTGCCAAGGACGTACAAGATCAGGCTGAAGGACAAGATTGAAACCCCCGCATAGAATTATCTGTCCCTGAGCAAAGCAGGTTAGTTCGTCTGGGTTTTTTTGTCGGGAAAAAGGAAATTTTGGTTGGTTGGGGGCGTAAATTTACAAGGGTTGTAAAACCTTTTTCCCTAAAGGGTTTTACATTTCAGAAAAAGGGCCCTCGCCCGTCATCAGTCCAATTTTCCAGAACGGGAAAGGGGGGAAAGAGATTTGTGGATTAGGGTGCTACACCTTTCGTTTTTTGTTGGGGTTGCTTTTTGGAACCATTTAGGGAAAATATTTTTTCCCTCAACGGGGGCATGACCTTGCAATAGGTGAGTTTCCTGCAAGCACCCTATGTGGGATTTAGATTTATGCAGGTGGAATAATCCCTTGTTTTTTTTTCGGGGGTGTTGAATCCCTTAACGTTAAGGAGGGTGATTTTAACACTGTACATTTACTTTAACATAGAGACACTTACCCCAGGTTCCAGATAGCTGCAAGGTCCAGGAGGCGGGGGACGACGTCAGCCGGCTCAGGGATGGGGGGGGGGTTGGGGGAGAAGACAAAAAAAAAACACCAATGACCTAACAAACGAGGGCCCCCAAACTAAGGTTTAAGGGAGCCCAATTGCTGCGATCAGCCAATAGAAAAACATGGCCAAAGCAAAACCCAAAGGGGGGGGCATCATGGCCACCATGGACGAACCAATTTTGGGCAATTTTGTCACAACGACATTCAAGTGAGCAACATCCGGGAGGAATGTTTAGGAGAATCAAAAGACACAACTCTGGGGTTTTTTTAAAAGTAACTAAGGTGAAGTCCCCCAGGGAGGGCCCCTCCCGAAATTTTGGGGGCCCCCCAAAAGCTGGAGCGTCTGGGCCCCCCCCCCTCCCCCTGGCCAACCCAAACCCCCCCTTTCTCCTCCCCCTTTTTCCCTCCATCCCGACAAAAGCCCCACCCATTCTCCCCCACAACCATCCCCTAAAACCCCCCGAAAAATAAAAAAAATGTTTTTTTGGGGGCACAAGAAAAAAAATTTTGCAATTTTTGCCCCTTTTTTTTTTGGATTTATTTTTCGCTGGGTTATAAAAAAAGTCCAGCAAATACCTCCACATCACCATTATAATGTTACTTAAAAAAAATTATTAAAAAAAAAACCCAACCAATATTGCCCCAAACAACAAAATACAAATTCTAAATAATACTGAAAATTCCCCACCAAAATGTTTTTTGACTAAACCAGTATACCCCCGACCAATACCACCCTACTGTTAAATTATTATAAAAACCCTCACACCAAAAAACCCAAAATTTTTCCCCCATACAAATGACCCCCAATGGAAAATACCAGGTACACAGGGGCTTTGCAAATAGTTTTTCTTACTTTTTGGGGCCCCACAGGGGGACAAACTGTCTTTATGAACTTCACCCTTTTCCCTTTTTTTCTGTATTCGGTTTCCAGACGTCCAAGATGATTTCCCCCGTCCACCACTCGTCCCTGTAGAAAATTTTAAAAAACAAAAAACCTGAGACCCTCTTTAGGGAAATAGTTTTTTCCCCGTAGATTAGGGGGCCCCTTTTTAGGGAAATAGTCCCCCCCCTGTAAATTAGGGGCCCCCCCCTTTTGGGAGAATAGTCCCCCCCCTGTAGATTAGGGGCCCCCCCTGTAGGGAGAAAAGTCCCCCTCCTGTAGATTAGGGCCCCCCTGTAAAGGGAGAAAAGTCCCCCCCCCCGTAATTGGGCCCCCTTGTAGGCCTAAATTCCCCCCCCCCCCCTAGAAATTTGGGCCCCCCCCGTAAACAGAATATTCCCCCCCCCCCGTAATTAGGGGCCCCCTGTAATCAGAATAGTCCCCCCCCTGTTAAATTTGGGGCCCCCCGAACAGAAAAAGGGCCCCACTGTAGTTAGAGCTCCCCTGTAACAGAATCGTCCCCCCATAAAGATTAGGGCCCCCTTGTAGGGAAAAATAGTCCCCCCCCCCTGGGGGACGAAATAGTCCCCCCCTGTAAAAATTTTGGGGCCCCCCCGTTAAAGGGGAGAATAAACCCCCCTCCCCCGTAAAAATTTGGGCCCCCCCTTTGGCAGAATAACCCCCCCCCTGTAGATTAAGGGGGCCCCCCCGTAGGCAAATAGTCCCCCCTGTAGGGTTAAAGGGGCCCCCCCCGTAGGCAGAAAAAGTCCCCCCCTCCTGTAAGAATTTGGGCCCCCCTGTAAGCAAATAGCCCCCTCCCGTAGATTAGGGCCCCCCTATAAGCAGAATATCCCCCCCTGTAAATTAAGGGGCCCCCCCGTAGGCAGAAAATCCCCCCCCCGTTATTAAAGGGCCCCCCTTTAGGCAAATAGTTTCCCCCCCTTCCCTTAAAAGGCCCCCTTAGCCACATAATTTCCCCCCCCAGCATTATGGCCCCCTGTAAGGCATAGTTTCCCCCCCCCCCCCTAAAAAAAGGGGCCCCCCCTTTTGGCGTAGTTTTCCCCCCCCCCCCCAGTAATTTTGGGGCCCCCTTTAGGGATAGTTTTCCCCCCCCCCCCCGTAATTTTGGGGGCCCCCCCCCTTTTTGGGGTAGTTTTCCCCCCCCCCAGTAAGGGGCCCCCCCCCCGTTTTGCTTTTAGTTTCCCCCCACCCATCCAGGGCCCCCTGTAGCTGTAGTTTCCCCCCCCCCCCCCCATCCAGGGCCCCCCGTAGCTTTTTTTTTCCCCCCCCCCCCCCAACCAGGGGCCCCCTGTAGCTGTAGTTTTCCCCCCCCCCCCCCCCCATCCTGGGCCCCGGTAGCTGTTTTTCCCCCCCCCCCCCCCCTCCCGGGGCCCCCCGTAGCTGTAGTTTCCCCCCCCCCCCCCCCATCCCGGGCCCCCTGTAGCGGTAGTTTCCCCCCCCCCCCCCCCTCCAGGGCCCCCTTTGTGATTTTCCCCCCCCCCCCCCCTCCCGGGCCCCCTTTAGCTGTAGTTTTTCTCCCCCCCCCCCCCCATCCAGGGGCCCCCCTTTCGCTGTAGTTCCCCCCCCCCCCGTATTAGGGGCCCCCCCTTTTGGCGAGTTTTCCCCCCCCAGTATTAGGGGCCCCCTGTAGCTGTAGTTTCCCCCCCCCCCCCATCCAGGGCCCCCTGTAGCTTTTTTTCCCCCCCCCCCCCCCCCTCCAGGGCCCCCTTTTAGCTGTAGTTTTCCCCCCCCCCCCATTTTTAGGGGCCCCCTTTAGGGGTAGTTTCCCCCCCCCCCAGTATTTGGGGCCCCCTGTAGCTGTAATTTCCCCCCCCCCCGTATTTGTGGCCCCCCCGTACTGTAAATTTTCCCCCCCCCCCCTCCCGGGCCCCCGTAGCTGTAGTTTCCCCCCCCCCCAAACCAGGGCCCCCTGTAGGCCGGGATTTTCCCCCCCCCCCCCCCTTTCCCGGGCCCCCCCGTAGCTGTAGTTTCCCCCCCCCCCCCGCCCCTCCAGGGGCCCCCGTTTCTGTAGTTCCCCCCCCCCCCCATCCCATCCAGGGCCCCCTGTAGCTGTAGTTTCCCCCCCCCCCCCATCCAGGGCCCCCCGTAAAAAAGTAGTTTCCCCCCCCCCCCCCCTCCAGGGCCCCCCGTAGCTGTAAATTCCCCCCCCCCCCCCCCCCCCCTCCAGGGCCCCCGTACTGTTTCCCCCCCCCCCCCCCCCCCATCCAGGGCCCCCCCCGAGCGTAGTTTTCCCCCCCCCCCCCCCCCAAAACCAAAGGGCCCCCCTGTAGCGTAGTTTCCCTTTTCCCCCCCCCCCCCCCTTCCATCCAGGGCCCCCTGTAGCTGTAGTTTCCCCCCCCCCCCACCCCCCTCCAGGGCCCCCCCGTAATGTATTGTTCCCCCCCCCCCCCCCCCTCCAGGGCCCCCCCTACCTTTTTTTCCCCCCCCCCCCCCCCATTTCCCGGGCCCCCCCGTAGCTGTAAATTCCCCCCCCCATCCAGGGCCCCCCCCGTAGCGGTTTTTTTCCCCCCCCCCCCCGGGGCCCCCTGTACTGTATTTCTCTCTCCCCCCCCCCCGGGCCCCCTTTTAGCTTTTAGTTTTTTTTTCCCCCCCCCCCAGGGCCCCCCTGTAAAGGGACTTACTCCCCCTGGCCCCGGGGCTCCCCCGGGTCCCGTCCGCTCCAACCTAAACCACAGGCTTGGGGCCGAGAACAGGAAGCCCCGGCAGGCGGGCGCGGTGAAAGTCACCTTTCCGTGCGCCGCCTCAGAGCTAGTACGGCAGGGCAGGGGGCGCACAGCTCTCCCCGCTCCCTGTACATCTTAATTGTTTGCGCGTCGCCCGGGCGGGATACAATTAAGAGAGGGGCCGCAGTGAAGCCAGAGGGGGCGGGGCTTTTCCGGGGGCGGCGGGCCCCCCCTGGCTTCACAACCGCCCTGGGGCCCGGGACAGCAGTACCGGTTTTAAATGCCCTATTGGCGGGGCCCCCGGGCGCAGGCACCACAAGGGTATATGGTTTTTTGAACAGATTCCAATCCGGCCCTTAGTAGCAGTGGTCAACGATGTGGATCTGGATTAGGGCCCCCCGATCGGGCCCATTTCCTCCGGCGGCGACTCGCCCCTTGGGTTTTTCGGTGGGGAGGGGGATGGGGTTGGGTGGGGGCTGAGGCGGGGCTCGGGCGATCCAGCAAAGCCAACTGCAGTTGACCAGTCTGGCAGTTCCACGTGTGGTAGATCCAAAGCGCCGGCAAAACTTGGCAGATCAG
This sequence comes from Phyllomedusa bahiana, assembly GCA_025379985.1. Classification (NCBI taxonomy): domain Eukaryota; kingdom Metazoa; phylum Chordata; class Amphibia; order Anura; family Hylidae; genus Phyllomedusa; species Phyllomedusa bahiana. Next base: position 9,519 of record JAODAL010034286.1, read on the forward strand.
CAGGGGAGCGCAGGACCACCCAAGAATCCCCTCGTTTGACTTGAAGGGCGAAGGGAAACCCCCATCGATAATGAATCCGCCGGTCTTGGAGCAAGGAAAGTAGTGGTTTCAGAGCTGCCCTCATACGCAGAGTTCTACGAGAGAGATCAGGGTACAACCCGAGTTTAGCGTTGTCATGGTAGACCGACTGCATCAACCTGGCTTTGCGTAGGATTTCTTCCTTAAGGGTGTAGCGGTGGATCCTACAGATCACATCTCTCGCCCTAGTTGGGTCTTGGCTTTGTGGGCGGAGGGCTCTGTGTGCCCGATCGAATTCAATGTAGGTGTCTTCAGGTCTGCCTAAGATCCGGTTAAAGATTTTAGTCAGCGTTGGTATAAGGTCGCCCATTCGGACAGTCTCTGGAAGACCGCGCAGTCTGACGTTATTACGCCTGCTACGGTTCTCCAAGTCGTCGAGCTGCGTTGCGAGCTGGTTCTGACACTCTACTTGAGCAGATAGGGAGATTTGTAGGTTATTAATGGCGAGCCTAGTAGATTCTTGTTTTTGTTCTATTAACTGATGTTTTCCTTGCAGTTCTGTCACGGCTTCCTGAACTGGACTCAACTCCTGTCTCCATGCTTGTCTGAGTTCTAAGCCCAGCTGCAGCATGTCATTTTTGGATGGTAGAAGCATGAGTAAGGCTTGGAGTTCTGGATGTGCCGCAAGAGCTTGCATGGCCTCTGTAGGTTGCAGAGAGGGCTGTAGCCGGCCTGTGCTGTCTCTTAAGTGTGGGGAGGCTGTATGCAGGTTGTGGCCTGATAAGTCTGGGGACAGCTGCGTTGGGGTAGGAATGTCCCCCCATGTTGGTGTACCTGGGTTTGACGCCCAGTTGCTATCATGAGGGGGCAGCTGGTATCCAGCTTCAGCATGATCGTGGTATCTCGGGTCATCACCAAAATTATGGGTGCCCTGCTTTTGTTCACTCCGCCTTGGGGGTTCGCGTGCTCCATAACTGGAGTTCTGGGAGTACATCAGATGTGGAGATGGAGTGTTCAGGAATTCCTGGTGTTTGTTGGCAGACCCCCTTTGTGTGGGTTGAAGAGTGGCATCATGGTAGCTGCCTCCAACGGAATGAGCAGATTTAGTCAGGCTCTGCATCTCCCCAGGTATCTGCAGGGGAATGAAAGCCCTGTTTGGCTCATGCGCCTCAGTCACAGGGTTCAGATTGGGGGGGGCTCTATCCCTGCTCTGATGCAGTGGAAGGGCTGCAGCTGTTTCTTGAAGGGACCCTCCTGGGCTTAGGTATCTCATGGTGTACCTCTCGTCCCCCTCTTGGCCATCCCCATCTAAGCTCTCCGTCGCCCAGTTAATCGAGCAGTTCTGGAGGCGAGCCCTCCCCCCTCCGACCCCCACGGGTGTCCTACCTCCCTTGGACTGTAAGGGTGCCGATGGGAGAGTGCTCCAGGAGCTGGGCATCCGTCGGTGTCCGCGGCAGGGGCTGCGTTGGCTCCTGTTGCCCAGTCATCTTCGGGAGATGTGCGGCGTGGAGCCCTGAGGCGCCAGAAATGGCGGCTGCTCTCCCGCGCCGGTCTTCCAAAATGGCGGAGGTTGCGGATGATGCCATGTTTGGGCTGTTGTGCAGATGCACCGGGCTCCCCTGCGCCTGGTCTGGCTGTGCCTCCGTCCTGGAATGCGGCCTCGCCGGGGTCGGCAGCGGAGAATCGCAGGCTGCCGCGGGATCAGACCCGTGGGGTATCTCGTTATGCGGGGGGTCATTTCGGTGGCTTTCCCGGGGGGCTCGGATGCGTCGTCCACCGGATCCCTGCCGCAAGTCGGGGCCCGCTCACCCTTCTGCCCGGTCCGGGCAGCAGCGCGGTGGGCCCCGAGTCCGTGCTGTCGGAGGTTTCGTAGAAGCTCCGCTCTCTCTCAGAGGCTGCTGGGTGTCACTGCCACCTATGTTGGAGGTAGCTGCAAGGGAAGATGGCGCCGTGTCCCGTTGTCGGCGCGAAAGGGAGCCGTCCTCAATCAAGTCTTGGAGGGTGAGAAGTAGTTGGAGATGGTTAATTCCCCCAGAGAAGGGGTCTTGAGGTTCTTAGGCGCCTTTTTCTGTCTCTTGGGACTCATAGTCGCGGCTTTTGAGGCTAATTATTGATATCCTGCCGGGAGCTCAAAATTCTTGCGTCCTGCTTCCTCACATGCTAGGCCACGCCCCTTATGTTATATTTTAATAGTTCAGACTTTTTTTTGGAGGCGGCGATACCAAATATGTGTAACCTTTTTATGTATTTCTTTATATTTAGAAAATGGCAAATGAGGGTGATTTGAACTTTTAATTTTAATTTTTTTTTTAAACTTTAAAACTTTTTTTTTTTTAATTTTAACTTTGAGTCCCTCTAGGGTCCCTCACCACTAGGTGGCGCAATAATTTATACAGCCTAATATGCATTGTAATAAAATGCATTAGGGTGTACAAAGATGGCAGTATTCCTGCTTAAGCAGGAAGTAGTAAAACAGAAAACATGGCGGCGATGGAAGCCTTCACAAGGCTGCCCTGTTAACCGATCGGGATCCCGCGGTTTCTCATTGATTTAGACACCGCGGCGTCTAAGGGTTTAAATAGCACAGGATGGTGGCGGCTCCATCCCGCACTGTAACCACAGAGTGTTAGCTGCATTTAGCAGCTAACACCTGGCGACTACGTAGCGGGATCGCTTCAAAGCACATACTCACACGTCCAATGTCTGTAAGGAATTAAGGGCGACATGTATGAAATTTGGCATGTTTACACCAAATTTCATGCAGTTAACAGTCTAGAAAGCGCCTGATTTCTGAACCCGTTCTACAGCAGGTTATAAATCAGGCGCATTCTAGTGCTCAGGCAACAGTTCTAGCTCAGATATACCACTTTGAAAGTGGTCTACCAGCTGTAATGCGCTCAGAAATGCCATAGCGAGGCTACAAATATGTAGCTTCGTTACGGTTCTAGTGCGCCCGTGCGGGAGATTTAAAAATGTATGAACGGGGCTGCGCCCGATATCGGGCTGAAAAGACGCAGCCACGTTCATACATGTCACCCTAGATGTTTTCTTTTAACACTTAGGGAGACATGTATGAAGGAAGGCGCTTCGAAGTGAATTTTCGAGTCTCGTTTTCAGTTTATAATGCGCCTGAATATATGAAAGTGTTTTTTGTGCATTCATAAATGGAGTCTAAAGTTCATCGCTCTTCGCCTGTGTGTTTGCCGCATTACGGAACTTAGGCGCATTGCTAATGTGCCTAACGTATAAAGGCTATAGATAGGCTGGAAATAAAAGAAAAGTCATTAGAATAGCATGTCAGTGAATAGAAACTATGGGAGTGATCTTGCTTGGTGGCCACAATCGCCACAGTGTCTAAAGGGTTAAACAGCAGGAATCGGAGTGGGCTGTCAATTAGCAGCCGACACCAGCCTCCTATGTAGCAGACTTACTTATGCCATGTGTCGGTAAGGGGTTAATTGGCTTAGTTCGCACCAGTAATTGGAGCAAAATTTGGTGTATAATGTCGCATGCTAAACCACACCCCTTTACACAAAGCAACAAAAAAACCTATCTTAAACACGTAATAAATATGGTGTAAGGCATGTATGCCAGAATTCTGACAATTACCTCACTAAATATGCCCTAATGTGTTTGGGTTAATGTATTTTTTTTTCTGTTGGGTTTTTCCCCATGTAATCCATCACAAGATTTGTAATATGGGAAAAAAATCACAAAAAAAATTAATAAAATTCTGTGCATATAATTTTTCAGAAAGACAAACTGCCCTAACCAAGAAACATCCAAAAGTGCAGAAAAAAAAACAATGAAGCAAAAAGCAATGTATGTAGTACATTTTTAACACAGTCAAGTCACATTATTATGACCATTTTCTCCTATTGACATCAGCAGCGTGTGGCTCATAAGGGAACTCACATTTGTTGACCTGGCTTAGTATGTATATGGTATGTGATAGGCTTCACACATCCCTCACTGCTGTCATGGGTAAAAGAGGTGATTTATCAGAGTTGCAGAAAGAGGATTATTGGCTTTCACCAAGCATGGCAGTATTTCTGAAACTACACAGTTTGTGAACTGTTCACATGCTAATGTAGTCAAAGTCCCTCAGTTGTTAGCATTTTTGCCTAGCAGAGCTGTGGTCCTTGGTTCAAACCCCATTGAGGACAACATTTGAAAAGAGTTTTTACAGTATGTTCTTCCCATGTTTCAGCAGGTTTCTTTTGGATACTCCAGTTTCCCCCCCCCACACTTTAAAAACATACAGATAGGTCAAGATGGTGGTGACAGCGTTATGGTCTAGAGAATGTCTTCATGGCTTTTTATGGACCCATTCATCCCAGATTTGGGTATGAATCCTTGCAGATCACATACACCCATCCATGTTGATTGTCTTTCCTGGGCCGGATGAGATCTTTCAGCAAGATAATCCAACATGTCACATGGTTAGAAATGTCCAAAATTGGTTGGAAGAACATGACCAAGACTTCCAAGTAATACCCTGGCTCCCTAATTTCTAATACTTGAACCCAACTGAGCATCTATGGCACCACTTTGAGCACTGTTTGCGCTCCATGGATCCTCCCCTATGTATCCTCCACCAGTTATAGGATAAACGGCAGTCAACATGGCTCCAGATACCTGTGATTACTTACCAGAATGTCACGCTTAGCTCATCTACCTGCTGTCCGTGCTGTACATGGGCACTCTGCTCCGCTATACACACTGGTAGGCCTTAGGCCTGAAGCCTACCAGGAGTCATCCTCTAGTGGTGACGTAGGTGAGGCGATGACGTCACATCATCGGCCACTTGTCACGTTGAAGGACCGGGAGAGGTGAGTTTTTGTTTTTTTTTATCTTTTTTAGTAATGTGGCCCTACCTACTTACAGCCTACCTAACTGTTGCCCACTAACACCTACCTACCTACCGAACCGGGGCCCTAACTACCTACCGAACTGTGGCCCCAACTACCTCCCGAACCGGGGCCCCAACTACCTACAGCCTACCTAACTGGGGCCCCAACTACCTACAGCCTACCTAACTGGGGCCCCAACTACCTCCAGCCTACCTAACTGGGGCCGATCAACACCTCCCTATAGCCTACCTAACTGGGGCCCTAACTACCTTTAGCCAACCCAACTGGGGCCCTACCTACAGCCTACCTGAGGCCCCAACTTCTTATAACCTAGCTCACTGGGGCCTACCTACCTAACTGGGGCCTATCAACCTGCCTACTTGGGGCCCACTTACCTACCTACAACCTACCTAACTGGTGCCCACTTACAACCTACTTAACTGGGGCCTATCAACCTACCTTACTGGGGCTTACTTATCTATCTGTGGACCATCTACCTACCCACATGTGGCCCACCTACCTACCTACTTGTGGCCTACTTATCTACCTAACTTGGGCCTACCCACCAATCTGCCAGGGGCTGACCTACCTACCTAGGGCCTACCATCTTACCCAACAGGGCTCTACCTACCTAAATAGGGCCTACCTATGTGGGGACTTGCCCATTTACCTACCTAGGGCCTTGTCAACCTACCTGGTAATATGATTCTGAGGGATACAGGCCATAGCCATAGCACAATCTCCAGGGGGTTAGTCCTCTTCCCACCCAGCCCTCTTGGAGACTGTGCCTCCAAGCTATGGCCTGTACCTGCTCTCCCACCCCAGGCAAGTTTGTACAGAGGTGTGAATAGGTGCTGGAAAAGTGGGGATTCTAAGATATTTATGTGTCAATTCTGCAGTGTCTGGGAGAAGTTGCCATGGCGGTCTGGACTGGATGGAGAAGAAAAGGGAAAAAGAATGATTCATGAGAGAAGAGAATGACTCATCAGATAAGACATCTCCTGTGAGTCCCTGGATATCAGGTTATTTTGCTTCTGTGTTGGATCAGTGCTGTAGTCACTGGCATGCGATGTGACCTGAGCTGGTGTCTGACCACTATGTTATCTCTATATGGCGGTGTTGTAGGTTGTATCAGCGCTTGTACAGTGGCAGCGTACACTTGTCCCTCATTGAAAGAGTAAGTGCACACCTGTCCTGGGGATTAGGGGATTTCACTTTATGTGGGCTGGTGGGGGGCGGAGTGGGATATGGATGAAGCTACTTTGTCTAACATATCAGAGACACGACACAAGGGGATAGGAGTTGCCCACTTATCTTCTGCCCCATGCTCCTGCCCCCTGCGGTCTGTCTCTGGCGGGCTCAGGGGGCAAGAGACAGGCCACAAGGGGTAGAAGTTTCCCTCTGCTCCCTGTCTCCTTCCCCCTGTGGTCTGTCTTTGGTGGCTCCAGGAGGCTGGATACAGATCGCAAGGGGCAGGAGTTGCCCCCTTGTCTCCTGTCCCTTGCTTCTGTCTGCTGCCCTCTGCTGTCTGTCTTTGGCGGCTGCAGGGGGCAGGAGACAGGCCGCAGAGGATAGACTGGCGATTATAGCCTATTCAGCATTCAGGAAAGCTGGGTGACATTCCATCCCCCAAAGGTGGCACCCAGTATTCCTATCATGGAAAGTGGATGTTACCTGTGGGCGATGGGCGTCACCCAGCTTTCCTGGATGCTAAATAGGCTATCCAGCCTATATGTATGATTGTAATGTTTGTTTATTTACAGGTTCCATTTGGACTACTTCTGATTTGGTGGACTACGTCAGATTAGCCTTGGATCTATTTTTTAATAAAATGTTTAAAGAGGGCTAGTGTTGGGAAGTGCTTATTTAAATAAAAAAAAAATTGTGCATTGTGTATGTTTTTTTTTCCATATAATTTCAGTGATAGTAGTGGAGATGTCTGACAGACGCCTCTTCATTACTATTGCTCGGGCTTGGTGTCGGCCAGCGGTGTTTGTTGTTGTCCAAGGCTGACACTAACCCTGTGTCACTATTACCCCAATATCCAATGCACCAGAGATACTGGGAAGAGCCGGTAACCATCAGAAGAGGACCCTCTAAAGTGATGGTCCACTTCTGGAACTGCTGCAGGCTGGTATTTTTAGAATGGGAAGTTACCAGTATCAATGGTTCATCCCATTCTGATAGTTTTAGGCTGCAGCTGTCGGTTTTACCTTGGCTGGTTATGGAGAATGGGGTGGACAGTAAACTTAATTGTAGCAGCCAGTGTCAGGCAGCAGCTGCCAAGGCAAATAGGATAATGGGGTGTAGTAAACGTGGGATAGATGCACATAATGAGAACAGTATTCTCCCATTATACAAGTCACTGGTTAGTCCACTCAGGGAATCTTGGGTTCAGTTCGGGGCACCCGTGCACAGGCCAGACATTGTAGAGCTTGAACAGGTTCAAAGGCGGGCAACAAAAATAATAAAAGGACTGGGTGGACTGCAAAAAGATTAGCAAGATTAGGGTTATTTAGTTTACAGAAAAGACTGCTTCTGGGGGACATAATAAATATGTTTAAATATATTAAAGGTCAATATAGAGATCTCTCTCAAGATTTATTTAAACCCAGGACTGTATCAAGAACAAGGGGGCATCCTTTACCTCTTGAGGAAAGAACCAGTCTACAGAAACAGAGACCGGGCTTCTTTACTGTTAGAGCAGTGAAACTGTGCAACTCTCTGCCAGAGGAACTTGTCATGGTGAATTCAATAACAGAGTTCAAAAAGGGTTTGGATCCATTTATGGAGCTAAAGATAACAACTTATAATGACTAGGATTCTGGCGTAGGTTCGTTTAAACAGTGATTATTCCGAATGCCAGATTGGAGTCGGGAAATAATTTTTTCCCTAAATGAGGACAATTGGCTCTTGCCTCATTGGGTTTTTTTGCCTTCCTCTGGATCAATACTTTAGCAACACTTTAGCAGAATGGGCTTAACTGGATGGATGTCTTGTCTTTTTTCAGCCTTACAAACTATGTAACTATATGTAGTGCCAACACAAAAACACACCCTCCCCCCCCTAATCACCATAATCCTCTCCTCCACCTTAATAACCCCAGTAATCCTGCTCTACCTCTACCCAACACCCCATAACTTTCCCACCTGCATCACCCCATGTGGAGTTTGTACAGAGGTGGCCACAGGTAGGGAAGTGCTGAAAAAAATGGAATTCTAATAGGTGTGTTTGGTAAATTCTGCAGGGACGAGTTGTGACCGAGAGAAATCATTATGGAGGTCTGGACAGGATGGAGAAGAAAAAGGAAAACGGAAAAGTCCAGTCATAGAAGATGTCTCTGGTGAGTCCCTAAATGTAACTGCACTGTAGTCACTTAAACATCTGCAGATCCTGTGTACACTGGTAGCTACCACTATATAATCACTGTAGGGTGGAAACTTTGGTAGTAGTGTAATAGTTTAGTTACAGTTCAGTGGTCTCTCCCAGCCATTCTGGATGCTGAATAGACTATCCAACCCCCAGGAAAGCTGGAGTCATTAAACAGGTGGAGTGGGTGTGGCTTGTTTGAAGGGGGTGCGGCTCAACGAGAGCATGGCCATGTACCTTCAAATCTCCCCGATGCCCACTTTCAAAAAGTTGGCAAGTATGGCTTACCCCGCTTCCAATCTTGTAACATAGCTCCTTGGGACCCGATCCTCTAGACTGACCTGTTTGTTCGCTCCTTCAGCGTCTCTTTTTTCGGATCTACCTCCTCTTCTCTACCTCTTGATGTTGGAGTTCCTCAGGGATCCGTTCTAGGTCCTCTCATCTTTTCATTGTACACAGCCCCCATTGGACAAACCATTAGCAGATTTGGCTTCCAGTACCATCTCTATGCTGATGACACCCAATTATACACCTCCTCCCGTGACATCAGTCCTACTCTCCTACAAAACACCAGTGACTGTCTGAAACTAAACCTCACTAAAACTGAACTTCTTGTCTTTCCGCCATCTAGTAACCAACCACCCCTTTTCCCCCTGCTATTTCTGTTTCTGTATGTGGTACCACCATTTCTCCTAAGCAGCAGACCCGCTGTCTTGGGGTTATATTAGATTCTGATCTGACCTTCACAAATATATCCAATCCCTTGCCGCTCCTGTCACCTGCACCTCAAGAACATCTCCAGAATCCGTCCGTTTCTCACTGTGGAAACAACTCAAAAACTCTCATTGTGGCCCTTATTATTTCTCGTCTTGACTACTGTAACTCCCTGCTAATCTGCTCCTGCTCTGCATACTCTCCCCTCTTCAATCTGTCCTGAATGCAGCAGCCAGGCTCATCTTTCTCTCCAGCCGCTATACTAATGCCTCTACCCTGTGTCAGTCACTGTACTGGTTGCCCATTCAGTACAGGATACAGTATAAACTCAGCACTCTCACTCATAAAGCTCTCCACAAAGCTGCACCCCCCTACCTCACCTCCCTCGTCTACCACCCGACCCGCTCTCTCCGCTCTGCTGCTGCTATCAGGTTACACTCATCAATCATCAGAACCTCCCATGCCCGTCTCCAAGATTTCACACGTGCGGCACCAGTTCTCTGGAATATGCTACCGCGAGCGATCAGGCACATTCACAACCCTCAGTTTTAAGAGGGCCCTGAGAACACATGTTCTCAGTCTGGCCTACCAAGATCCCTAACTGCTATCACACACATTTGTCACTCCCTACACTAGGGCACTCACAGGCACTTATCTGTATATAGATGTCCTGTCTGGGTGGAAGGTTCATCCATTTTTCATGTAAACCACCCCCAATGGCTGGAGCATTGTAAACTTGGCACTTCTCACCGTTTGTTTCACCCATACACCCTAATAGATTGTAAGCTCTCACGAGCAGGGCCCTCACACCTTGTGTCTTATCTGTAAGTACTTTTAATGTGTAATGTCTGTACGTTTACCCTTGAATTTGTAAAGTGCTGCGGAATATGTTGGTGCTGTATAAAGATTATTATTATTATTATTATTATTAAAAATGAAACATGTACTGTATAAAGAGTAATCCAAATAAGAGGAGCAGGTTTTCCGGTTCTTAAAAATCAAAAATTTTTTATTAAATCCATTAAAACTAATGGAAACAGTGGCTAGCAAAAGATATCGGCAGAACGTTGAGTCCCATGCTAAGCTAAGCATTGTGTCGATATGTTTTGCTAGCCAGTGTGTCCACTAGTTTTAATGGAGTTAATAAAAGTTTTTTGATTTTTAAGTACCAGAAAACCTCATGCCCTTATTTGGATTACTTTATATACGTAACCTTTTACATAGCCTTAAACAGAAAATCCGTGCAGTAGTTCACACTGCACGGATTTTCTGCCGGACGGTTTTTCACACCGCCAGCGGAATGAAAAACTTAGAACATGCTCATTCTTCCACCCGGTTTTTGGGTGGAACATGAACATGTCAATGTGAAGGGGGACGGCTGAATCCGCAGACAGAAGCCAAAAAAATGACAAGATACTGGTTGTGTAATCCAACCATGCCGTGTGAACACACCCTTAGTATGCAGCTATACTCTCTGCTCAGATGTTTTAAAATGACTATGCAGAGATAGATGTAGATTGCCTGGTCGTTTAAAGTGAATGGGTGGTCAACTTCTAGTTAACAAGCATCATGTTATTATCTCTTCAAGTTTGTCAAGATGAAGAACTGTGACAGAAATGTGACTAGATCATCTGTTTACCCCTAAACTTCAGTTCATTTTACACATTTCCCCTGTGTTTGTGTATACACCTGTCCTGGGTGTGACAATGTGAGGACAAAATATAAAGAAATTGAATAGAATGTGACTCTCCAGGTGTTTTGGAACTACAACCAATACCATGACTTGTGCATGATGGGAGCTGTAGTTTCACAACTACTAAAAACCTATAGGTTTGAGACAAATAATAAAATATTATATTAAATGTTTTTCCTTATTCTCATCTTACAGTTAAGATATCTCTATCTTTATAAATGATAGCAAACATTATTTGAAAATATATATTTAACTAGAGTAGATAATCTTAAACCATATCTAACTGTTCCTCCTACAAACAGGTCGTTACTCGCTTGTTCTATTTGAACACTCTTTGGATAAAAGTAATGGACCAGATTAAATAAAAGTGGCATTATTATTATTATAGCCAATGTATAAGGCTCTTTTTACACAAGCGGGTAATTTCCAATTTAGGGTATTTTGAAATAGATGACTTGGATTTTGAAACAGATTGATGAATCTGTGTCAGAATCAAAGTCAAAATCTGACTGCAATCCGCCTCACAATTCACCTTTAGTAATGGAAAATCTGATTTTCTACAGTGCAAATTTATTTTCAACACTAAAGAAATTTAGCATTGTAAAATAATTAATTGCAAATTTCCGAGACGGATTTAGTGCTAAATTCTCATAGTACAGTATCTCACAAAATTGAGTAAACCCCTCACATTTATGTAAATGTTGTGTTATATCTTTTTAATGGACAACATTGAAGATATAACAATTTAATACACTGTGAAGTAGTCAGTGTACAGCTTGTATAACAGTGAAAATTTGATGAGCCATCAAACTAACTCAATACACAGCCATTAATGTCTAAACCTCTGGAAACCTGAGCACTATCCTGAGTGAAACTGGATGAATTGTTCCCAATTTGCCATTTTCCCTATACAGTGTAATGTGACTTGTTAGTGTTTACAAGGTTTCAGGAGGTAAATAAATAAAGAGCAACCGAGTTAAATTTGATGTTATCGCTCTCACACTCTCTCATACTGGTCACTGGAAGTTCAACATGACAAATCATTTTAAATAATTCTCTGAGAATCTGCAAAAAGCATTGTTGCTCTATATAAAGATGGTCTAGGCTATAAAAAGATTGCCAACTCCCTGAAACTGAGCTGCAGCACATAGGCCAAGACCGTACAGCAGTTTAACAAGACAGGTTCCACTCAGAACAGGCCTCGCCATGGTCGACCAAAGAAGTTGAGTGCACGTGCTCAGCATCATATCCAGAGATTGTCTTTTTAAAATAGACATATCAGTGCTGCCAGCATTGCTGCAGAGGTTAAAGGGGTGGGAGTCTGCCTGTCAGGGCTCAGACTATATGCCGCGCACTGCATTATATTGGTCTGCATGGCTGTCGCCCCAGAAGGAAGCCTCTTCTAAAGATGATGCACAAGAAAGCCTGCAAACAGTTTGCTGAAGACTAGCAGACTAAGGACATGGGTTACTGGAACCATGTCCTGTGGTCTGAGGAGACCAAGATAAACTTTGTTCAGATGGTGTGAAGCATGTGTGGCAGAAACCATGGGAGAAGTACAAAGACAAGTGTGTCTTGCCTACAGTCAAGCATGGTGGTGGGAGTGGCATGGTTTGGGACTGCATGAGTGCTGCCAAGTGTGGGGAGCAACAGTTAATTGAGGGAACCATGAATGCCAACATGTACTGTAACATACTGAAGAAGCATGATCCCTTCACTTCAGAAACTGGGCCACAGGGCAGTATTATAACATATACGACCCCAAACAGACCTCCAACACGACCATTGCCTTGTAAAAGAAAATTAGGGTAAAGTTGCTGGACTGCCCAAGCATGTCTCCAGACCCAAACCCTATTGAGAATCTGTGGGGCAATCTCAGACAGTAGGTGGAGGAGCACAAGGTCTCTAACATCTACGATGTCGTCAAGGAGAGGTGGAAGAGGATTCCAGTGGCAACCTGTGAAGCTCTAGTGAACGCCATGCCCAATAGAGTTAAGGCAGTGCTGGAAAATGATGGGCACAAAAAATAGACACTTTGCCAACGGTTTAGACATTGGTGGTTGTGTAATGAGTTATTTTGAGGGGACACCAAATTTACACTTTTACACAAGCTGGACACTATTTTACATTGAATCAAAGTGTCATACCACCAGTGTTGTCCCATGAAAAGATATAATACAATATTTACAAGAATGTAAGGGGTTTACTCACATATATACAAAAGTAAGTACACCCCTCACTTTTAAGAAAAATATTTTATTATATCATTTCATGGGGCAACTCTGAAGCTATGGCACTTTGATACAATGTAAAGTAGTCAGTGTACAGCTTGTATAAATTTAGTGTGCCCTCAAAATAACTCAACACAGCCATGAATCTAAACCCCTGGTAAAAGAAGTGAAAATGGACAAATTGTGCCTAAAGTGTCAATATTTTGTGTTACCACCATTATTTTCCAGCACTGCCTTGACTCTCTTGGGCATGGAGTTCACTAGAGCTTCACAGGTTGCCACTGGAAACCTCTTCCACTCCTCCTTGTTGACATAACAGAACTGGTGGATGTTAGAGACCTTACGCTCCTCCACCTTCCGTTTGATGATGCCCCACAGATGCTCAACAGGATTTAGGTCTGGACATGCTTGCCAGTCCAGCACCTTTACCCTCATTTTCTTTAGTAAGGTAGTGGTTAATTAGGTGGTGTGTTTGGGGTCTTTATCATGTTGAAATACTACCCTGTGGCCCAGTTTCTGAAGGGAGGGTATCATGCTCTGCTCCAGTGTATCACAGTACAGTACCCTGAATGAACTGCAGCTCCCTTACATCCAGCATCACTCATGCAGCCCCAATACACGACACTTTCACCACCATGCTGGACTGTAGGCAAGACACACTTGTCTTAGTTCTCCTCAAATGGTTTCCGCCACACACGCTTGACACCATCTGAACCAAATAAGTTGATCTTGGTCTCATCAGACCACAGAACATTCTTCCCGTAATCCGTGTTCTTAGTCTTCTTGTTTTCAGTAAACTGTTCTACAAACTTTCTTGTGCATACTCTTCAGAAGAGGCTTTCTTCTGGGACAACAGCCATGTAGACCAATTTGATGCAGTGTGTGGTGTGAGCACTGACAGACTGACCCCACACTCCTTTAACCTCTGCAGCAATGCTGATAGCACTCATACGTCTATTTTGAAAAGACAATCTCTGGATAGGACACTGATCATGTGCACTCAACTTCTTTGGTTGACCATGGCAAGGCCTGTTCTGAGTGGAACCTGTCTTATTAAATCGCTATATGGTCTGGGCCACTGTGCTGCAGCTCAGTTTCAGGGTATTCGCGATCTTCTTATAGCCTAGGCCATCTTTATGTAGAGCAACAATTCTTTTTCTCAGATCCTTAGTTCTTTGCCATGAGGCATGGTGCTGAACTTCCAATGACCAGTATAAAGCGTGTGAGAATGATGACACCAAATTTAACGCATCTGTTCCCCATTTATACCTTAGATCTTATAACACTAACAAGTCACATGACACCATGGAGGGAGTATGACAAATTGGGCACATATGAATTTTGTTGCCCAGATGTCAATTTTATTGTGTGCATTCGTAGTATAGAATACGCCTGAATTTATGAACCTGTTCTACTGCTGGTCATAGATTTAGCGCTTTCCAGCTCCAAAACATCAACTCAGGCAAACCACTTTTAACTTGGTCTACGTGTTCCGGCAGTAATGTGCACAATTTTGCCATCCTACAGTCATAAATGTGTAGAATCATACAGTTGTGGTTCGACACGCCTCTAGAACACCCCCACATCATACATCTAAAGAACAGGGCTGTGCCAGTTTTGGAGTTGAAAGTACACCAGAATACTGGCGCAGCCCCGTACATACATGTTGCCCTATTTATCCATTATCACTTAAGGGTGTACTCACTTTTGTTGTCAGTGGTTTAGACATTGATGGCTGTATGTTGAGTTATTTTGAGTGAACAGCAAATTTACACAGTTATACAAGCTGTACACAGACCACTTTACATTGTATCAAAGTGTCATATCTTCAGTGTTGTCCCTTGAAAAGATATAACACAATATTTTCAAAAATGTGAGGTGTGTATTCTCTTTGGTGAGGTATTGTGAAATATACATACATACTGGAGGAACTATATATCTGCATACCTCCTGGGGAGCTTCTGTACCCACCTACCAAGAGGCCTGTTTACTATCCTACCTATTGGGAGGCTTATATCATCATTACCATTTGGTGCACTACAGATGGGGAGTTTGTACAGAGGTGGGCACAGGTAGGCAGAAGCTGGAAGTGATAAGTATATTTTATGCGATAAATTTAGCAGAAACGAGTTGTGTCTGAGAAACGTCATCATGGCAGTCTGGAAAGGATGGAGAAAAAAGGGAATGACTCCCATCAAAGAAGACATCTCTTGTAAGTCACTTGATATCTGTTTATTTTACTTATCTGTTGGATCGGTGCTGTATTCACGGACATTCGATGGCAACTTGAACTGGTTTTGGTATCCGACCACTATGTTGTTACCTTATGGTGGCATTGTAGGTTATATTTGTGCTTGTAAAGTGGCAGCGTACTCTTGTCCCAGAGTAGCAAGTGTACAACTGTCCCTGACTCTGTGATAAGAGGTTTCTATGTACCACTTTTATTTTTTTTGCATGTGTTGATGGTGTTATTTTAGAAAGTGATGAGGTATGCGACTAATGCAAAGTTCAGAGGCAGATATTGTACGTGGGCTGGTGGGGTTTTTGTGCCAGGGCTGCTTTTTAGTCCTAGTGTAGCTCTGCCACCATCCATATTCCAGGATATTTTGATTGACAAGTTGAGCAGAAGTTTGACAGTCACAGGCAAATGGTACTTAAACCAAGGCACATTCGCACAGATCTCTGAAATGTGGAGAGATCCAGAAGTAGAACTTGGCAACAAGGTACCAATGTCAAAGTACCAAGGTTGTGTTCCCTTTACAAAGAAGATTGGCCGATATCCATCAATGCCATGTCAATTCCATCTCCACTGGTATACATATTTCCTCCTCTGGGAATAATACAAAGGGTTCTGTCCAGGATCAAGCAACTCTTATCGAAATAGTTCCATTTCAGTTAGATAGAGCCTAGTTTTCTCAGGTAATAAAGATACAATGAGGTCAGTACTGGATTCTACTCCTGAGGTATAATCTGGTGTCACATGGCAGCCAGAAGTGCACAAATCTCAAGAGTCAGAGACTGACAGCTTGGAGGTTGGCTGAACCCTATTAACATCCCCAGATTTAAAATGTGGGACTCTTCAGGTATAAGATGGTGCCTGAGTACAGCCACAGTTACGAGATTCCATTCAGGATCCGGGTTTATCTACACCAACAGGTGTTATAGGACAGCCTAATGTGTCACAACCACATCACAATAATCCCGAAATTAAGGTGGACAGGCTACTGTTAAAGTCTAAAGGCCTGTCAGAATGGGTAGGGGAGACCCTAAATCGGTCAGAAGTATTACTACTAATAGGATCTATTCTAGAATTAAATCTATACCTCCATCTATATCTACTATTGCTGTAGGAGAAGTTTTAACAAAACAGTCCATCTACTCTAAAAGATCAGATTGCAGCTTTATTAGCCTCCTTTGGAGTATGATATAGCACTCATATCTTGGTAAACAAAAAGGTTTATTAAAGGAACAGCTGGGATTTTATATCCGTTAAACGCTTGGAATCCTACATTGGTCCTGAATAAACTTTGTGAGTCTCCATTTAAGCTTCTGGAGTCAGTGACTTTACAGTATCTTTTCTGGAAAACAACTTTTCTACTAGCTATAACCCATAGTTGCCAACTTTTGAAAATGAAAAAGCAGGAGACTATAATGGACACGCCCATCTTGTTGGTATGCCACGCCCCTTCAAAAAGCCACATCCACTCCACCTAACTGCATAACGGCTTTGGAAGAAAGCCAGGTAGATGCCCTTATAGCCAGGTAGTAACCCCCCATAACCAGGTAGTGCCCCTAACAGGCAGTTAGATGCCCCCTTGTAGCCAAGTAGATGCCCCCCTCTGTAGCCAGGTAGAGCCAAATTTGTAGCCAGGTAGATCCCCCCTTTGTTAGCCAGGTAGGTGCCCTCCTTTGTTAGCCAGGTAGGTGCCCTCCTTTGTTAGCCAGGTAGGTGCCCTCCTTTGTTAGCCACGAAGGCGCCCCCCTCAGTTAGCCAGGAAGGTGCCCCCCTCTGTTAGCCAGGTAGGTGCCCCCCTCTGTTAGCCAGGTAGGTGCCCACCTCTGTTAGCCAGGTAGGTGCCCCCCTCTGTTAGCCAGGTAGTTGCCCCCTCTGTAGCCAGGTAGTGCCCCCTCTGTAGCCAGGTAGTGCCCCCATTGTAGCCAGGTAGTGCCCCCCATTGAGCCAGGTAGTGCCCCCTCTGTTGCCAGGTACATTGAAGCCACGTACAGCTAATAAAAATAAAATAATAAAATCCACTCACCTCACCAGGCTCCTGCAGTGCTGCCAGCTCCCGACCGATCTCCTCAGCGGCGCAGGGGGACTAAGTGCAGCCGCGCGTCACTTCCCCTGCGCCGCTGACCTGTATGTAGAGCACGCACAGGCGCCGGACATACAGGGGGAGAAGGGAGGAGGGAGCGATCCCTCCTGCCTCCTCCTTGCACAGCGAGACTCCGGGCGGGTGAAGCGGCAGCTGCGGCCGCTTCACCCGCCTGTGAGAACGTACCGGCGGCGCCAGAGTAGCGCACTAGCGCTACTCTGTCGCCGCGGCCATTTAAAGAACCCCCACTGCCTGCTGGCGGCGGGAGGTTCGCCAACTCTGCCGGGAGGGCGGGGGGGGGGGACCCCAAATAGCGGGACCCCCCCGCCAAAAACTGGAGAGTTGGCAAGTATGCCATAACCTTCTCCAAACGTGTACGTTAACTTCAGTTTCTAGGAACTACTGATCCATACATTGTATTTTTACACAAGATAATCATCTTGCGTTTCCTTCCATCTTTCACACCAAAGGTACTTTCCCAAGCAAGTATTAGTTGATTGTTTTACCAGCCCTGGATACTGAGAACACCATTCAAGAAGAGGAAACGTGGCGTCTTTTAGGCATGGTAAGATATACATACCTGTATATTGATAGAAGTTCTTCATTCAAGAAAAATTAAAACCTCCTATTAACATTTACTGATGCAAAGAAAGGAGATAAGACTTCTAATGCTGCTATCTCTGATTGGAACAGAGACTATTTCTTGTACCAACAAGTCAAAGGGAATAGGCTTACCAAAATGCCTTAGAACCCACAATATTGGAGCTTTTTAGACCTCTACAGCTGAAACAGCTTTAATTCTAATTGACCTAGTCTATTCGACAACCTCCTGGTCATCACCAAATACTTCCATTTAACACTATAGAATTTCAGAGGTCTCCGCCTTTGGGAGGTTGATCCTGAGGATTGCGTGAGAGGACTCTCCCTAAAGCTTTGCTTTCTATATTCCCTTATTATGATGTTGATTAGGACACAAGGGTAGATGTAAATTTAGAATGTAAATGTGCTTTATGTTAGTCCTTTGTCAGCACAAGGCTGTCTCCCTATCTTCAGATAGTCTGAATTAAATACAATTACACAAGGGGGTACACTTTTGGGGTTCTTATATAGGATACCGTCTTATTAAAATTGCAAAAATATTATATATATATATATTATACAATTCCAACAGCAATTACGTCACCCATCTGATTGGTCACGCTGGAAGCAGGCCAAACCTCTACCATCATTATCCAACCAAACGTACGACATGCCAAGACAGTATGTGCAAAAAAGCACAAATGCCGGCGCCTGCGTACAACCGCGCTGCCACGTCACGTGCGCATGCATATCACAATGCCAACAGCCGGCAACCAAGGAAACCGAATGCCTGCGCATGCGTAATATACAACCCGATATGCCGAATACAAAAGCCGAGCCGAAACTAACTTCCGAATATGAATCGCCGACATGGCATGTGTAAATGACCCAATACTCGGCAACGACTGCCCAACAGGTAATAAAATAAAAAAAAAATTTAAAATGAATGCAAACCAACACAAAGCAAACAAAGGGTTGGGGATTTTTGATCAAAAAACATTACGCCAAAGAAATACGGGTATGCAAGGGATTTTATAAAGGAAAAAAAAAACCCTGATACACAGCGGGCCCAAAACCAAATGGGAAAAAAACCCACAAAAAAACCCAAATGACAAAAAAACATATACAGGGGAAGAAATCAGGCATACCTTTAGAGGCTAACTAATATTTTTGATAGTGGCTTCGAGAGGACAATTTTCCCTTCTTCAGCCTGATTTTATACAACAAACTGAAAAAAACACGGGACTTTTTAACAAAAAAGACATGGATCTTAAAAGGACCCTTAGAATTCTTAAAAATAACAAAATGCAAAATTAGGTACAGCATTTTATTTACAACCGGGCAAAATTTAAACAGTCTTTAAACTTGGGAGCGTAAACGGAGTACATTAATTATTTCTTTTAAACCTATATTGAAAATCAGGGGGGATTTGTTGCACTCAAAATTCAAAACATACTTGACATGAAGCTAGCATAAATATTTAAACCCCCTTTTTGCAGATTTTAAAATTTTTGCTTTAATTTAAAAATTCCCTTTCCTCCCTCTCCCTCAATTTTTAAAATCCCCAAATTAAACCGTTCCCCGCAAATTTTCCATGGAATTATTTTCATAGAAATTCGCCACTGGCAATCTGTTTTTTGTTTGTTAATGGTGAATCTTGGGGAAATTCATACCGGCTGAGTCCCTGCCCTGTTTCCCCCCACATAAGGCCGGTGGTAGGACATTGCTTTCCCACTTTAATCAGATACCCCAACATTGCTAAACCTGCGGGAAAATGCCCCCCAAATTCGGTGCCCTGCGGGGACTTGGGGAACGGTACACTGTCGCAGTGGGGAGTGTCTGCAGGTTTTGGGCACCTTTCTGCAGGCAGGGTTGGGTTCCATTTTCAGTTGGGGCCTTTCAGAGCGCTCCGGACAAAAAATGCCCGCAGCTTTGGGGTTGCCGAAAGGAGAAAAAGGGGGGGGGACTGGGAATAGTCTTTGAGTTTTTTGTCCCTATGTACACTTTTTAAATTTCCTTTGGGCAATCTTTCGTGGGACCCCACCTGTGGGTTTTTAGGGGGACAACTAGGGCACTCGTTCTTCCTTCTGGGTCTTTTTGAAATGTGACAGACGTCCTTTTGGGGGAGGGGCGGCCGCTTTGCTGATTTGGGTTTTGTCATTTTCAATTAGGTCTGTACCCAAAATTTGAAAAATTTTTTGTCCTCAAACCAAAAGGGGGCTTGTCCAGGTCCAGGGTCTGCAAGAATTCACACAGATTCCCCAAATTAAAAAAACAACAAACAAAATTCTGCCGGGGCCGCACTTTCCTCTAAAGAAAATCACCCCCCGGGAAGATTTGCGGGTAAGGGTTTTTTTAAAAGGGGAAATTTTAAGCCCCTGGGGGAAGGAAAAGGAAGGGGAAATAAAATTAATGCAAAATTTTAAAAATTTCTGAAAAAAAAGGGGTTAAAAATTTTCCCAGCCAGTTTCATGTCAAGCAATTTTGTGAACTGTGAGTGCAACAAACTCCCCTAAATTGCTATAGAGATAAGAGAATTAATTTAACGATCCCCCACCCGCCCACCCCTCACAAGTTACAGACGTTTAATTCTTGACGGGGTTGTAAATAACTGCTGTACCATTTTTTGCATTTTGTTTTTTTTTAAGAATTCAAAAGATCCTTTGAAGACCCAAACCCCTTAGTGAAAAAAAAGGGTCTTTGTTTTTTTTCAGTTTGTTTTTTAAAAACATCACCCCAAGAATGGACCCAAGTCCCCTCGAAAGCTCATTTATCAAAAAACCCAGTTACCCTCTAAAAGGTATCGCCTATTTTTCACATTTTCTACTTTCTATGGCTAAAAAGGTTAAAACCCATTAAAACTACTAGAAATTTTTGGAAATACCAAAATTTACTGCTCAAAAGGGAAATAAAAAACCGGTTTAAAAAACTTGCAAAAATTTAACAGCGAAAATCTTCTTCTTAAAAAAAAGAAAAAAGGAAAGCCCTAAACCCCAAAAAGGTTTCCTCCTTGCAAAAACCCAACCCCAGCAAACCTACAAACCCCGCGATTCCAGAACAACAAATGTTTGGGGACATCTGAGAGGCTGGGGAAAAAAATAGGAAAAAAATTTTCCCCTAAAACAAACAAAAGAAGAACACGGGATGAGTTACGGGGCCCTAAAGACATCACTGGAGAATACACAGGGGAGATAAAGGGGCCAAACCCCCACAAAAATTCCCGGGAAATTTGGCAGGACAGGCTCATCAAAGAACAAAAAAAAAAGCTCCAAGACTGAGGCAAAAAAGGCTTCATCACTAAAACCCAAAAGTACCACCCACTCAGCAAGACCGGTGGTAAAACCTTTCCTCCTATGACCCCAAAAAAACCCATGAAATGGCAGTTCTCTCCAAAAGGGTCTCTCCTTCTCCCCCTCAGCACTCACTGACCTGTCAAACCCTTCCAATGATATGGGGATTTTTCAAAAAAATGAAAATTGGGGGAATACTTCTTTTGGAAAAGCCCTTTCCATACCGGGGGACCGGAAAACAGAACAGCAAAAAAACAAAACCCAAACCCAAAAAAACTACCCGGGCCCCAGGGCAGGGGAACAAATGCAGCCGGGAAAAAATCCCTTGACGGTTTCAAAAACAAGGAAAAAATCTAAAATCCTGGGAAAAAAAAGGGAAACAAGTACACAACCTAACCCTGCAGGAACAGAAGGCTATTGCTTCATTTAAAGAAAATCAGGAAATAATTTAAAAAACCCCTGCTGACAAAGGGGGCGCAATAGTCCTGATGAACCCTCTCTTTTACTAAACCAGGAAGCGAACAGACAACTGTCAAATCCCCCTCCACTACTGCAAACTTTGGGAAAAGATCCCAAAAAGGCCTACAAAACAACTAAAGAATAGGGTAAAAAAAAGTTTCCAATTCAGGCCAAACAGGTGGGAAATTTCTTATCCCCGAGGAAACCCCCAAACCGGGTGCTTTTATAAAGCTTTCCCCCAAATCCATAAAGATGGGGAAAACCCCGGGGGGCCTATCATTTCGGGCATTGGGGAAAACTGACAGAGAATATCTCAGGTTTTTGGGGGAAAAAACCCAAAAAAAACCCCCGGGCAAAAGATACTCCAACTACATCCAGGGCACAACAGACCTTTTTTAAACCAATGCCCTCGGGCCACTTCCTGAGGGCAAAAATTTGGCCACCATGGATTTAAAAAACCTTTTTAACCCAAAAATTTCCCCCCCAAGGGTGGAATTGCAAACATGTCAGGGTTTTACCAGAGAAACAAGACCCCAACGAAACCTTTACACAGCTCATCCAGTTTTTAAAACTCCCGCCACAACTATTTTTCTTTTTAGAAGACCTGTAAACTACACAAAGGGGCCTTTTCCCCTGGGCCAATTTTGCACCCCCCAAAATGCCCAAAACCTTTTTGGGGGGCCCCTGGAAAGGGGCATATTTATCAAAATGCAACACCAAACCCCATGGGTGTACCTCCGTTATATTTATGATATCATTGTCCCGTCTCTGGACTGCGGGCGGGGGAGGCCCTTTAAATTCAATTCCCTAAGACTTCAATAACTTTCACCCCCCAATTTAAACCCTTTAAAATTCCCCATTCGAGAGGGAAAAATCCACTTTCTGGATACTCCCAAAACACATCAAAGCCCCCCCGATACTCACATCAGTTTTAAAAAACAAACCGACAAACAAACGGCCCCCACCTCAGAATGACAGCTTTTCCCCCCCAAGCACACAAAACAAATCTATTAATACCGCCAAGGGTAAACGGACAAACGTAATTTTCTCCCACAAAGCAGACCTGGAAACTGAGAAAAAAATTTCTCAAAATTGGAAAAAAAAAACCCCAAAACCAAAAAAAAAAAAAATTGAAAAAAAAACACCCACCAAAAAAAAAACCCCCCAAATTAAAAAATTAAAAAAAAAAAAAACGCCAGACCAAAAAAAAAAAAAACAACAAAAAAAACAAAAAATCACCCATAAAAAAAAAAAAAGAAAAAAAACCCAAAAAAAAAAAAAAAAATGAAAAAAGAAAAAAACCCCTAATTGTCCAAAAACCTAAAAACCCCAAAAAAAAAAAAAAAAAAAAAACCCTGGAAAAAAAACCCTTAAAAAAAAAAAAAATTACCCCCAAAAAAAAAATTGGGGCCAAAAGGAAACTTTCAAAACCCTTTGCCACATTTTTGGAAATGGAAAAAAACCAAAAACTTTAAAAGGGAAAAGACCCCAAATTCCCCCCCTCCTTCTCCTTTCGGGAACCCCCCAAACCTGCGCGCATTATTGTCCGGAAACGCTCTGAAGGCCCCAAAAAGAAAAGGCACCTCAAAAATGCCTGCAGAACAGGCAAGACCTGCAACCCCATTTTTAAAACTGCTGCAGGTAAACCCGTCCCCCAGTCCCCCGGGAAGGGGCCAGAATTGGGGGGACATTTTTTTGGGAGGCTAACAATTTGGGGTAAACTTTTTAAGGTTTTATGCAATGTCCCCACCCCAAAACCTCTATGTGGGGGGAAACAGGGCAAGCCACCAGCAAAAGAAATTTACACAGATTTACCATTAACAAAAAACAAAAAGACTGCCAGTGGCCGGGCCCTTTCTCTAAGATAATCACTCCCTGGGAAAATTTGGGAGGTAAAAGGCTAATGGGAGTTTTAAGGGCTCAGAGGGAGAAGAAGGAAAAGGGGAAAAAAAATTAATGCAAAAATTTAAAAACAAAACCCGGGGGAAAAAAGGGTTTTAAAAATTCAAGCCAGCTTTATTTCAAGCTATGTGTGAACTTTGATGCAACAAATCTCCCCTTATTTCCAAAATAGAATAAAGGAGAAATAATTATGATCACTCCCCACGCCTCCCAAAATTTACAAGGGCGTTTTAATTTTTTGACAGGTTTTAAAAAACTCTGAAACCCATATTTTTTCATTTTGATTTTTTTATTTAAAAATTCTAAGAACCTTTGAAAACCATGTTTATGTGTAAAAAAAAATCCCGTGTATTTTTAGTTTGTTGTATAACATATCTGAAGAAGGGGGCTAGTCCTCTCGAAAACTCACTATCAAATATACTCCCGTTACCTCTAAAAGGTAAAGCCTGATTTTTTTTCACTATTCTAAAAACTTTTTCTAAAGGCTAACAAGGTACATAACTTTAAAACTACTAAAAACATATTTCAATAATGCTTCATTTAAAAAACCTTTTCCAAAATTTTCCCAAATCAAACCTTAAAAATAAATATTTAAACATAATAGATTATAATGAAACATGGGGGAAATTGATTATTTTTTGGGAAAAAAAAAACCTTTTTTAAAGATATAATATCTTATTCACATGTTAAACCATTTTGGGCCCATGGTTTTCCCAAGGGAAAACCCTCCAGGAGGGGTTCCCCAATCCAAACACTTTCTCAAAGGGAAAATGCCCACAACCCATTTCCCAAAAGCAGGTCGACACTATAAGTATGTTCCCCCCAATTTTAGTACCAAAATTTTTTCCTTTTTTTTTTATTGACTCTGGGGCAATCCATATTTTAAGGATAAATTGCCCACTATAAGCGGGTTTTTTGATTGGGCCTTTTATTTTTTGGAAAAGGGACGAAAATTTTTTTTGGGGTTTTTAATTTTATAATACCTTTGGGATTCCTTACTGCTAATTTTAGCAAAAACGAAATAGTTTTTTGGGGTCTTAAATTATTTTTTCAAATTGCAAAAAAAAATATTTTCCCAAAACTAATTTTTAAAAAATTTCCCGATTCTAATATTTTTCTTGCTTTTTAAAACCCCAAAAAAATTTTTACTGATTAGGAATATCCCATAAAAGGGCCAATATCAAATAAGGAAAAATTGGGACTCTTGACAGATTTTAATGTACAATCGAGCTGCTAAAATAAAAAAAAAACCAGCAAAAGGGGTTTTCCTAATTTTCCCTTTTAAAAAAAAGAAGCCAAAAAAAACAAGGGACTCCTTTACCAGAGCCAATAATTTTAAAAAAAAATGAAAAAGGAGGAATGAATAGAGGAGAAAAGGGAAAATCATTTCAAATTTTTTTACAAACCCCTTTATTCACAACAAGGTTAAATTAGAAAACTTTTGAATAAACACTGGGGGTATCCTTAGGTTGGGGCCCAATGTTATGTTTAACTTTACCCCAACCCAATCCCACAAAATTTAAATTTTCCCCGGGGAGCAAACCCAAAAAAATTTTAAAAAAAAAATTTTTCCCCTTCAAAATTAAAACAACACAAAAAAAAGGGGAATAAAGGTAATTTTAATAAAAGGGTTTTAAATTTTCCCTTTTGGACATATTTTTTTTGTAAATTTTGCGGAATGCTTTCTAGTTCTAGCAATTTGTTTTTTTTTAGTACCTGGGAAGTTTTTTAAAATTTAAAAACTTAAAAAGACATGGGACAACAAAATTTTTGATTTTTTTAATAACCGAAAGTGGGGGTAAAACCCAAAACGTGGGGAAAAACCCCTTTAAAATTGTCTAGGAAAATAATAAATCAAAGTTTTAATGTCCCGGCATAAAAAATTAATACATAGTTTGCCTTTGACAAATTTTTTGACAAAAACAGTGGGGTTTTAAAAACCCGGGAAATTTAAACCTTTCAATTTAATTTACTTATAGATAGTGAAGATCCAGATTGCCAAAGGAAGAAAGCAAGAGGTTTTTTGGGTCTATAAGCCAATACAAGCAACTTTTTGCAAAAAAAAAACACAAGACGCTTTAAAATTTTTTAGTTGTGCAAAAATATAGGGGTAAGGTTTGTTAAGCGAGCTTCCATTTGCAGTTCGGGGGTTTAATCCCCGGCTCTTTTAAAAGTTTTTTTTTTTCTCACATTTCATAAATTTTTTTTTTTGTCTTTTACTGTTAAAAAAAGGTAAGAAATTTTATGGATAGGGATATTTATTGTGTTTTAACATGATTTTAGAGTATTCAAATATTTATGTTTTAATTTTTAATCTTGGTTTAAAACGTGTATAATTTTTTGAATTTTCATGTTTTTCCCTTGTTATCCCCCCCAATTAAGAGTTAAAAAAATTGGGGGCCTCTTTCCATTTTAAGGGGCATTTTTAAAAACTGGGGTTTTTTTTTTTGTTATGTATGCCTGATGAACGGGTAGAAAATCCGTGAAACGCGTACAAATTTTCGTTTTTTGTTTTTAAAAAACCCAAAATTATTATTTTGGTTTTTTTTTTTCATTTATTTTCCCAAACCGTGAACGTATAGGGAAATCCTTAAGTCCAGTTGCATTTTTTCTAAGAGAGGGGGCAACATTATTCAATTATATAATAATAAATAAATATTAGACATCTATAGATTATTTATCTATATATATGTTAAGGTTTGATTGCCGGCTGTTGTGATACGCATGCGGGGGGGGTGACTGTTTTTTGTGACGGGCAGGCGGGTTTGTACGCAGGCGGGGGCATTTTTTTCTTTTTTGCACAAACTGTTGGCTTCGTACTTTTTGGTTGGAAAATGATGTAGAGGGTTGGCCTGTTTCCAGCGTGACCAATCTGGGGGGTGACGTAATTGTTTTTGGTTTTTGATAACTAATATTGGTATTGTTTTTTCATCTACATGCATATTAAGGGAACGTATCTCCCTAAACGCGTCAGCTTAAACCTGTGCCCATTTGCATTTTCACTTTTAACTTTGGGGAAGCAAAAAATTTTTATGGTTTTTATATTGTTTTGGGGCTGCTGGATCAAAATTTTTCTTCACTGTATATAAACTCGTTTAAAACCTTAAAAATGCTATCTGAGAATTTTAAAAGATTCATTGACAACCCATCATAATTGGCGGTCCTGCCTTGATGGCTAAAAAGTTTTTTTCAAATTTCTTAAACAAAAATTCCTGCTGGGCTGGCTAGGGTCCTAAAACAAGGGGGGGGCCCGGCCCTTTGTTTAAGTTTGCTCTTTAGGGCTGGGTTCACACAGCATTTTTCACACCATATTGTGAACTGCGACATATATTTTTACAGAGAAAAAACTTGTTTTTTGTTCCGGTCTTTAAAAATTTTACGTGAACCCAAAAACATAGATTTTTTTCATCCCTCACTTTCCATTGTACAATTAAAAACCAACGAATACAGGGGGTAATACCTTATAAATAACAGTCACCAAAAAAACAAAATCCTTTTAAACAGGGGCTAATCTACCGACAAGTTTTTACTTAAAAAAAAACTCCAACACCACCAATCCCCCAAAACTATTACAATTTAAAGGACCCAAAATAATACTGACAGACCAGGGCCCAAAATGTAAATCCCATTTTTTGACCATTTGACACAGGGTTTAAACCCACCCATAAAATTTGACCAAAAATAGGGGGGTAAATACTTTTTCAAATTTTAGGCTCTGCAAAAAAAATTAAGTGATTACACTGAAGAAACTTTTAGGGGCCCTTTTGGGAAATGTTTTTTTCAAAATCGGGTTTACCACTTTCCCCTTCTCTTCTCAAATCAGGTCCAGCCCCTCCATATGCTTCTCCTGGCCATGCCCTTGTCTCTGAAAATTTACCATACAAATATTTTAAAAACCTTTAAATTTTTCCCAGCACCTAAAATACCAACCCTTTTTTCCCCAAAAAATAAAATGTCCCCCCAAAAAGACCTAGTGCAATTTTTTTTTCAAGCTTAAAAATTTTAAGGGCCCTCCCCTTAAAAAAAAGACTAGGGGCCACCACTGTTTACAGTTTCCGCCCCCCGCCATACTTTAAATTAATTAAAATTCTTTTTAGATAGTTCTTATTTTGTGGGGGGAGACCCCTGGACAAGAGGGGGGCTCAGTTAAGGAAATTCTATTGCTAGACATAAAGTTTTGGGGCCAATGATTCTAAAAAAAAATGGATCACAAAAAATTAAACCATGAATTTTTAATGAGGATTTTTCCAAAAATTTTAGGGAAAAGACGTCTTTAAATAAATGTTTAAATACCAAAGCAGAGTAGAAACCCCGGGTGGATATGGCTTACAAAATAAACCAACAAAAATACCCAATTTTTTTTGCAAAAGTTACACGTTCGTCTTCAGGTTTTCCTGAAAAATTTTTTGTTTTTTGTTCATAATATTTTTTTTTTCCAAAAATTAAATGTGAATTTTTGGGTTTCAGGGAAAAAAAAGAAAACCCCTGAAATAAGACCTAGCACATCTTTAGGGGGAAAAATTAATAAAAGACACCCAATTTTATTTTGGGGGGAACCTACCTACGGGGGGGGTTTAAATAACTCCCTTCCAAAGGGGGGTTTAAAAACGGGAAACATAGTGACCCCCCAACCCCACAGAAAACGGGTTTTTTCTATGATAAAAGGGGGATGGGAAAGGTTTCATTTATAGGTTTCCCTATTAGGTAGGTTTTTTGGGGCGGGTAATATGGCCCCCATTATTTAGCTAGGGCTTTTAAATAGAAAATTTTGGTAACAGGGCCCCCCCAGTGTGTGTGTGTTTAAATAAAAAAAATTAGGTACCAGGGTCCCCCATAAACATATAATCAATAATTATTTTAAAATTCAGATGTGTTTCACTTTTGGCAAAATTTGTGGGGTCTATTTTTCCCAAAGGGAAATTTCCAGGGTTTATTTAGTATTACTGTTTTTTTTAATTTTAAACAGTTTAAAGCCAAAAGGAAAGAGGGGAGAAAGCTTTTTTTAGGGCCCCCAACCGGGGAATAAACAGGGGAAAGACGGGAAAAAAAATCCAAAAGCAGATAAACCGGGGCCCACAGAATCGGGAAAAAAGGGTATTTTCACCCCCGGCCCCTTGGGGTCCGGGGGGAAAAATTCGTTTTTTGTGATGTGTGTCGGGGTCCGTTACGGACCCAAACATGGACTAAAAATTTAGCAGTGTGTTTAACACACCGGCAAGAGAAACACGCAGCGGCGTTCACATAGCGTCGCCAATGCGAAAATTCGATTCCAATGCTCTTTCGGATGCCTCCAAAAAAATGACATGTCAATGCTTGGAGCGCCACCGAAAGACGACGACAAACGCGAGCAAATACGCATGGGGCGATTGCTCCTGAACGCCGCTGCGTGCTCCCTTGCCGGAATTTTTAAACACACTCAATTTGTTTAATGCGGTCGGAACCTTTCAACAGACCCAGACACCAAACAAAAGCAAAGTTCACATGACACAAGGTGCCATTGAACATACCCTAAGGCCAGTCCCCATCACAGGTTCACCCCCGTTTTTCAAAACTGAAAACCGTCTGAAAAAAAAAAAAAAGCCGCAAACTTTTGAATGAACCGCGATGGAAAACCCGGCAGGGTCTCTGCCCACGTTTTTTCAACCCCCGGGGGTCTGAAAAAAAAACAACATTTCATTCTTCCATCCTTTTTCGTGAATATGAACATGCCTAGAAAAGGGGGAGGGCTTTTTCCGCTAATCGGGAGAATCGGGTTTGAAAAGCCGAGCAATTTGTGTTATGATAAAAAAGATGAATTATCGGCACCTTCCGTTCTGAGAAAAATAAATTTTTCTCCCACCTCTTACTTAATTCACTCAGAAAGTAAAAAATGTAAAGTCTACCACCAAAATGTCGTTTTTTCAAAACAAAATCTGTAAAAAATAACTGATGAATTTAAAAATCAAAATTTCAAATTTTGAAATTAACAAAAAAGTTTACTCATAAAAAAAAAAACAAAGACGCAGGTAAAAAAAATATTCCATATGTCACTGAATGGAAACATTAAAAATATATATATATATAATATATATATATATTTATATATATATATATATAAAAAAATGGCCCCAGTAAATTTAAATTATAAAAATTTTTAAAATATATAAATATAAAATATATTAAATAATATTTTGATTATATGACCCCCCCAATATATATTATATAAAATATATTCTCTAGCAATTCCCACACTCAAGGAGGAGAAAGGAAAAGGGGATGGAAACAAAGAAGGGGGAAGGAAAAAAAAGAAAAAAGCGCTTCCTTGGTAGTTTTAACAAAAACTTCAAAAGAGGCGGGAAATTATTTCATCCTCACCTTCCATGTTGCAACCAGAAGTTCCAAAAAATTTTTTCCCCTTGCAGCCACTTTTTTCTTCCCATCTTGGTCCAGTTTCTAGTAAAATTCACACCGCAAGCTTCAAACTATCAAAAAGAGGATAGTCAAGGCGCAGGGGGAAAAAACAATCCACCTTCAATTGTTATAGGGGTTGTCTCACGACTGGATTTCATCCTTCCTTGGTGCGTCTAAGACGGGGTTTTTGAAATCAGGGGGGATTACTGGGTTTTTCCCCGGTCCTCTCCCCCCTCCTTTTTCATGACGTCATGCGCGCCTCGCTTTCCCCATCTAAAAAACAAAAGGAAGGGAGAACATCTCAGATCACAGAGTTCTTTTTCCCTTTCGCTACCATTCAAAAGCATCCCCGGTACACACACAAATTTCTCTCCCCCCTACATGACAGCACGCAGGGGAGGGCGATTTTCCTTCCGGGTTCCCACACAGGGAATTGGCGGGGGAAGCCTTTAAAATAACCCTCTGATGTGTTTGTCCTTTGGTACTAGCCCCGGGGCTGGGCGCCTGTTGTCTTTTCAGGGAGTTTTTCCTCCGCTGTTTCCCCTTCTTAATTACTATTCATTTACGGTTGACTTTTTCCTGCCCCAATCATTCATTTCCCAGCAGTGAACTGGTTGGGTTAAACGGGGAGAGGGGTAATTTCTAATTAGGCTAACAGGGGCTGAATAAACATGGCAGGAAATATTTAACAGCAGTGAATAAAAGGCTAAAGACACAGATAAGGAAACAGGGGGGAAAGACAGGGCGGGCAAAGTATCCCGCTCTAAATCACTGCTTGGTGCAGCGGGCAAAAGAAGGGACAGAAAGAGAAGGGAAAGGGGAATATTTAAAACTTGCTTGCTCTCGCTCCCCAACTCGCCCTTTCTGTGAAAGATGCCGGAGATACAGCCTATGGGTCGAACAACAGGTCGGTGACTATAAGACCTCAGCACCCCGGGAAGCCACAAAAAGAAATTTTAATCTAGAAATCAGTGGGAAGTTTTGTTATTGACATATTTTGGGCAAACTTGCTTGTTTTTTTGAAGATTTTTAAATTTTTGAATGAAAAACTTTAAAGTGAGACAACCCCTTTTAAAAATTTCGGACCACCAAAAATTTGTTTTACAACAATATTACTTTTATAAAAAAAAGAATTTTTTTAATTTTGGCCTTTTAAAATCCAAATGTAAAACATATACTTTGTTAAAAACTTTCCAATAGTTTTACATCTTGGATTAAAGGAAAATTTTTAATTTTTTTAAAAATAAAAAGTGGATTGTTTTAAAACTTTTTTTTCCCCTGGCCCCGAAGTTTTTTTAACAATTGAAGTGGTTTTTTTTTAAAAATTTTTCCCCCCGCCTTTTTGGGGATAGCCCCTTTGGGATATTTCTAAAGCTTCCCTTGGTGCTTTTTAAAAAATTAAAATAATAGGCCCCCCCATGTATATATAATAAGTTTAAGACCCGGTAAAAAATAAAATTTCAATAAAATGGCCCCCATTTTAAATATAAATTGAAAGGGGTGTAGCTCAAACAGTGCCTCAAGGTAAACAGACCAGGCCAAACGATCAGGAATAACACACGGGGGTTTATTTTTATCCACAAAACATTCACGGGAGGTAAGCCCTTACACAGTAAATATCAAAAGAAACATCACCCTTTTTCCAGCTTTAAAAATCTCAATTAAGCCCTTTTGGGCCATGCTTGGCGTCTCACCCGTTTTGGGTATGTCATAGTGGATCCAGTCTTCCATACAAAGGCAGAGGGGTCACTTTAAAACCCCCAAACCCAGAACTCTTTTCCCTGCAAAACGAAACAAAATTTATTCTTTAAAAAACCCAAAACCGTCCTTTACCTCCAGGGTCTTACAGGGCTTGGGAAAAAACCCGGGATCTGGGAAGTGGGAATGCCACCAACCCCAATCTCTTTTTGGGCCCCCCCATAAAAGCAGGACCGGGTCACCGCTCAAGGCAGCGTTCCCTAACAAAAAAAACAGGGTCAGTAACCTATAAATTTCTGACACAAAAAGACATTATTGGCTTTAAATTCACCGATCCAAGACCCCGTTTACAAAATACCCCATCCCCAATGGGACCTAACTAATATGGCCCCCATTGACATGCAATTCTTTTCAAAAACTGAGCCGAGCTGGGCCCTTTTTAAAAACCGTGTGAACAAGCCCCTTTCAAATTTAGTACATTGGGCTACAAGGGGAAATTTTAAATTCCCATCCCCTTTTTTGTGATTTCCCCAAAAACCGTTAACTTTAGTATATTAACATATAAATAAAACGAAAAAAATTTCCCCTAAACACAGTTCCTTTTTTTTTCCAAAACACAACTTTTGGGAAAATTTAAAAAAAAAATCCCTAGATAGGTTTAAAAAGCATTTAAAAAAAAAAATCCCCCCATTGGGGCAAAAATCATTCACCTTCCCCAAAAAGGGAATAAAGCCTTCAACCTACACAAAAAAAAACTCTGATTTATAGGTTTCCCCCTTTTTAAAAAAAAGGGGGATAACTGAATTTGCGATCATTTTTAAAAAAAAAATTTTTAATAAAATTTATAAAAAAAAAAATTAAATTTTACTTTTTTTTTTTTTGAACACCAAATGTTTTTTTTTTACTTTTTAACCCGGACATCAAGTGATGGAAAATTTTTGTTTAAATTAATGAAAAGGCCCCAGGGGAAACTCAAAGTAATTTTTTTTTCTTGTATTAAACAAATAAATGAACATATAGTTTTTGGGAAAAAATTTTTCCCAAAAAAAAAAATAAAAAAAACAAACCCGGAATTATTTTTTCCCAAAAAGTCTCACAAAAAAAATTAATAAAAAGTGATCAAAGCGCATATTTCCCCCCATAAAGGTACAATAAAAAACTTCAATCATCCCACAAAAAAAAAAGCCCCTAATCACTCCGATTAAAAGAAAACTGAAAAAGTTATGGCAATGAACAGGACAACATAAAAACGGGAATTTTTTATTATCTATTTCTATTGTTAAAAAGTAATAAAACAAAAAAAATGTACAAAATCCCAAATTTATTGAAATTTAACCCCACCCTCATTTTGTAAAAAAATCACTTTATTTACCCCTGCACGGCGAACGCTGTAAAATTGAAGCCCCCAAAAAAAAATTTGGGGGAACTGCGTTTTTTCCCCCCAAACCCCCCCCAGGAAAGGGAAAAAAAACAAACTAAGGGACACCCCGTGGCCCCAAAAGCCAAAACACCCCCAGATAAAATCCTTGGGGGGGGCTGGGAAACCCAAAAAGGGGGGGACCTTTTGGAAGGGAACAAATAACACTCCCCCCCCCCTTAAAACGCCCCGCCATGGCCCAAACAAACATTTAAAAACCCACATGGGAGGGTAATTTCCCCAACTTTGGAAAAAATTTTGTTTAACAAAAATTTTTGGGGGCTTTTTTTACCCGGGTGCCAATATCTTCTCTACTCGGGACTGGAAAGAGGGACAAAAAAACCCGAAACAGCGTTTTTTTGTGGGATGAGAGATACTGGATTGGGGTAAAAAAACCTTTTTGGGTTTCCAAACTCGGGGGGTCAAAAGCAAATTGGGGGATTTGTTACCAAACCCAAAAGAGGGCGCTGTGGGGTTCTCACCCCTTTCCCCCTAATGCCTTGTTTATAAGCAGAAACTAATTTGAGGGGGAAAAAGGCAAAAAAAAAACTCTACAAACCCTTCGTTTGGGGCTTCTCCTTAAGGAAAAATCTTTCCTTCCTGAGCTTACACCATGCCCCCCACACAGCCAGCCAGTATCTTCTCTACTCTGCACTGAAGAGACAAAAACCCCGAAACAAAGTTGTCTGTGGATGAGAGATACTGGGTTGGCTAAAAAATCCTTTTTGCTTTCTCAAGACTCGTGGGTCAAAAGCAAATTGAGGATTTTGTTACAACCAACAGAGGCGCTGTGGGCTTCTCAGCCCTTTCCCTAATCCCCTTGTTGATATGCAGATGCTAAGTAGAGGGCGAAAAGGCAAAACAAAAACTCTACAAGCCGTTCGTTCGGTGCTCTCCTTAAGGAGAGATCTTCCCTTCCTGACACCCGATGCTCCCACACAGCCAGCCAGTATTTTCCCTCTACTCTGCACTGAAGAGGGAAAAAAATCCTGAAACAGCTTTGTCTTGGATGAGAGATACTGGCTTGCAAAAAAATCCTCTTTTGCTTTCTAAAGACCGGGGGGTCAAAAGCAAATTGAGGATTTGTTACAACCAACAGAGGGCGCTGTGGGCCCTTCTCACCCCTTTCCCATAATGCCTTGTGATATGCAAGATGCTAAGTAGAGGGCGAAAAGGCAAAACAAAAACTCTACAAGCCGTTCGTTCGGTGCTCTCCTTAAGGAGAGATCTTCCCTTCCTTTGTAAAAATTAAAAATTTTCAGCTAAAATTGCAGATTGTTGGAAAATTTTTATTTTTTTTTCATTTTCACAGCCCAACGCTAAAAAATTTTGTGACACACCTGTGGGGTCGATATGCTCACTACACCCCTGGAAAATATTCCTTAAGGGTGTATTTCCAAAATGGGGGGGCTTTTTAGGGAGTTTAAATTTAAATTTTAGCACCTTAAAGGGGTCTGCAAACCTGAATGGGCCCCCTAAATAAAATCGTAATGAAATGAGACCCCAGAATCCGGTAGGTGCTCCTCCTATTCTGGGGCTTGTGGTTGAGCCAAATAGCGCACTAGGGCCACATATGGGCTATCTCTGAAAACGGCAGAATCTGGGAAATCAATATTAAGTTGTATTTACCTTGTCACATTTACCGTATTCTTGTGAATAATGTATAAAATGAAAATCTGCAATAAAAGTGAAATTTTGAAATTCCACTTCCACTTTGCTTTAATTCCTGTGAAACACCTAATGCTTTAATAAACTTCCTAGATGCTGTTTTGAATACTTTAAGGGGTCTAGTTTCTTAGATGAAGTTATTTATGGGAATACCTAACATATAGGCCAATCAAAGTCACGTTAGAACTGGACTGGTCCCTAAAAAAATGTATATTACAAATTTTCTTGAAAATGTAAAAATTACTACTAAATTTCTAAAGCCCCTTATGTCCCTAAAAAAAAAAAAAATGCCAAACTATAGCAGACCATATGGGAGAAGCTAGTTTTTAAGCTATTTATT
>JAODAL010034287.1:0-44454 GCA_025379985.1 Phyllomedusa bahiana
GGGTAGCTAAGGTGCCGGGGTAGGGTTGTGGGACGGCCACACCTGTGATTGGTGAACAAGCGGTGTGCATTTCCCCCGGGGACTCCCAGCCCGGGGTTTCCCACTTTCTATCAGCCCCCCCTGCCTGCCAAGCACTAGTTTTTCCCCCAGGGAAAGTTGCGAGCCGGTGCTTCTGTGTCCGGACACTGCCATTCCTTACTCCCCCTTTCAAAGCTGTTGCAAGCCCAGAAATGAACAGGGCCCACATTCAGCCTGAAAACATTTTTGCTACATTGTGGAAAATTTCACTGTTTGGGTTTTTACAACCCCCATTCTTGCTCCCTCCCCCAACAACCCCTTCCCTTTCTTTTGGTGTGACAGTTTAGACCTATGATAGAAACATGATGAAGATCCAATTTAACATCCACATTTTAAAAATTATATATATAAAAATTTTTTTTAAAATTTCCCTTTGCTTAAATAAAATAAAAAAATAGGGGATGTATTGTGAATAGTGATATGGATACAACACTAAACCAGCAGAGAAAAGAGGAGTGTTGTTAGGACCTGTTGTTTAAGAGGAATAGGAGAAAAATTTTTTTTATATCTCTAAATTGCAAAAAAAATTTCTTTCATTTTTAAGGGCGGATTTCAAATCTTGTAACGTTCATTCTTCTCCCCCCAATTTTCCCGGGGCAAAAATTACTCTCTTTTTTTAAAGGGGGCCCCGGCCCGAACCCCAAAAACTACTGCAAAAAATTTGAAAGCAGATAGTAAAATACAGTCGGACTCTGCTGTAGATTTTGACCAGTATTTTACAATTAGTGTGTGGACGTGCCCTAAAAATTCCCTTTTAAAAGGGGGTTGGCTGGTGGGCATTCCCCGGAAAAAAAGTCACCAACTGTTTCACAGAGCACAGGCAGCTTCAATTCACACTTCCTTTTTTTTTTCTCGTTAGCTGTATGTGGTTTCCCAAAACGTTATTTGCATACGCTTTATCGCTTAATTGTAGCTTTCTAATTTCACTGCATGTGTGACTGGGAGTTTATATCTATAGAGCACAGAGCTTAGAAACCCAAAAAAAACAATCAAAAATAATTACTCCTTTGTTTTTAGGGATGTTTACACGGATAAATTTTAGCGCGCATTTTCCTGGTATTTTCGCTCAATACGGGGGAGATCGCCCGAAATTTTCGGGAAATCCCTTTCCCTAGAAACTATGTTACACCTCCTCTCCCCCCTCAAAAAACCACAAGAAAAAATTTTCAGTCAATTACTAGCTGAATACGCACCGCGGTAATGAAAAGTCAATGGGGCCGACGGGGGCCACCACCCCACCTGCGGGGGGGATGCCTATTACGCACTCCCAAAAACACGATGTACTGTACGTGCCGCAAAACAGTGGAACTACCCTTAGATAACACCATGTTTTTAAGCTGCCGTCCATCCCGTGGGGATGTCTTTTCCCGCCTCTGTCAATCACAAACGGGGAGAAAAAGCGAGAAAACCTGTTGCACCAGAGCAAAAAATCTCTTTAATTCCCGACCCAAGGAATATCAAAAAGGCAAAGATTTGAAAAATGTCTTGATTTAATGTTCACTACATGTTGAAAGCTAATCTTTGTAGTGAGACAACCTCTTTAAATCTCTTGGAATCAGAAGAGAAAAGGTTGGCAAGTAAGGGTAGGCCCCTCCGCCCCCTTATTGATTATATTGGAGGTATCCTTTAGGATACTGTAAAACAAGGTACTCTGATGAATACTGGGATGTAGCCATAGACATCAATAAAACAAAAATAATCCTATTTTAACTACATTTGATCCATTTGTAAAATGTACGTGCTTTTTTTGTAAAGAAAGAAAAGTGTGGTCTACCAAGTTTTTTGTCCTACACAAAAAGCATAGGCCATCGAGAAATTGTGCAAACATAGTCCAAATAGGACTATGTTTGTATTATTGATGTCTATGGGCTATATCGAGATATCCGCCAGGATGCCTTTTTTACTGTATCCTGACAGATACCTCCAGTGTGATTAAAAGCAACGTGTAAACCCAGCCTTATGCAAACCACACCTTAAAGCTGTGTACACACTTTAGATTATTGTCAGCAATTCCCATAGAAATCAGTAGCATCAGCTGACAGTCCTTTATGTATGTGTATCTGATTGACTCCTGATGACAATTGTATGAATAATAAAGAATGGGCATATTAAATATACTTGATGCTTTTTTTTTAGACTGTAGAAGTAGAAATGTCTGACAACCGCTTGTCACCCTTTTCTTCTTGAATGTAACACGCACGCTTGACTGCTCATACATGTTAATGGGGAGGTTGAATAACAACTCCTTAACCCCTTAAGCCGAACGTCTGAAAAGTTGTTAATGACCAGAACTTTTTTAGTTTTTGCCTCCTTCAACAGTTGTAACTTTTTTATTTTTTCAATGACGCAGTTGTATGAGGTACCGTTTTATTCAGGACAAGTTGTACTTTATGGGGGAATAGTTTAAGTTCACTTATAAATAATTGCAGAATTTTTTTTCTATTTTTTTTTTACATTTTTGGGGTTTTTTTTCAAATTTTTTTTACACCATTCACATTTCACACTTATTAACTTGTTAGATTAATTCTGCAGGTTATTACAGTCGTGTGGATACCTAATATGTGTAGGTTTTTTTTGTGTGTGTAATGTATGCACAATTATTTTTTATTACATATTTATTTTTATTTTATTATTTATTTTTTTATTCTTTTTTATTTACATTTTTTATGTTTACTTTTTTTTAAAAAATCCCATGAAGGGATTTTTTTTGTGTTTTTTTTTTTTTTTTTTACACTTTTTTATTCATATATGCTAATACATTGTAATCTGTGTCAGTCTCACACAGGCAGTCACCGGGCGTCCCGATCACCCGACAGAGCAGGGAAACCCTTTGATTGTGCTGCGGTGACGATCCGCCACAATCAAAGGGTTAAAGTTCCGGGGAGCGGCGGTTTTCCCCGCTGCTCACAGGAGCTGTGCTGGGATCAGTGTTGTGTAGTACAGCCCCGATCTCAGCGCTGCTGCGGTGCCCGGAGCCACAAACTCCGACGTCTGCAGCAACGCCAAAAGACGTCGCTGCAGATGATCGACCTGAAATGCCCGACGTCAAAAGACACTGGTCAGTCGTTAAGGGGTTAAAGGGGTTGTCTCACTACATTGATTCATCTTACCTCAGTCTTGTGTTCTCTGTTTCATTTTTGAATTTACTGGCTTCTACTAGCCGGCAGTGATGAGCTGCTGAGGACACCAGGTCTGCAGCTATAGCGGCCAGCCCTGGCAGCCTATCAGGAGACATCAAACAAGTCTGTAACTACAGCAACCTGAGGAGCTGATGCAGCCCATACAAGAGGGGATATCTAGGAATAGGTAGGACACTGATAATGGACATATATTGCAAAGTGACTTGTTTTTGCAAGATCTTTAATATAAAAAGCAGCAATCCTTGTAGTGAGACAACCCCTTTAAGGGTGTGTCCACATGGCAGTATGAAAATACTGGTCGGATTCTGATTAAAGAATCTGGACAGTATTTTGACATAGATTCCGTGATTTTGGGAGACGGTTCTGTCCGCGTTTTGTGGATTCGACTGTTTCCCTCCACCACCGACATGTTTTCGTTCGGCCTGAAATCCGGGCGGAAGAATGAACGTGTTCTAAGTTTTTTGTTATGCTGGCGGCACAAAATTTTCTAAAGTCTATCAGGATGGCTGACAGTCGGTTTACAGACGGCTTTCAAATCCAAAAACTGTCTGTAAAACTGATAACTCTGTCGTGGGGACAAGCCCTTAAGAAGCTTTCCGTATGTCTCTCCGATTCCTTTTCTATTAATCCATCGATGTGTAGTGGATTTTTGTGCAATAACAGTGCTATGATTTCCACATGTGTTTGTACATTTTTTAACATAGAAAATGATGAGTATATCTGCAGGTGTAGATATAGATAATTGGAATAACTGTTGTTCCTAACAGGCATTGTTCATGATTGATTATTTGTTTTCTGCAAACTGGCAACAACACCTTCCCATGTAAAGAGATGGTGTAATCTTGTGGAACATTCTCTTTAAAATTACTTCAATTTGTGATTTAATTTATGTATTTTGTATGGACATAAAATAAATATCATGAGTAGGTTAAACATAACAGGAGTATCAAGGAAATGTGCATATATACAGCATATAAAAACACAGTTAGCTAGAACGGACTTAGCAAGAACAGTTCATTTCAATAAATTTGGACCTAAAAAGTGTAGCTCCAATGACCATCATGGCCGATTGTCTCACTAGAAGTTTAAAGGGAATTTAAAGACAATATACTATATTATATTATATTTTATATATATATATATATATATATATATAAAATTAAATATATATATATATTATATATATATATAATATAAAAATATATAAATATATATATAATATATATATATATAAAAAAAAAAAAAAAAAATATATATATATATATATATAAAAGAAAAAAGCAGCACTCCCAAAGTCAGTAGCAGAGAAATGATAACAACGGGTGCCAGCAGCGACAGCTCAGATGCATAAACTACCTTTTTGCTTGAATTTCTTGAGGAGTGCCGTGGACTTTTCTTCACTATATCTATCTATCTATCTATCTATCTATCTATCTATCTATCTATCTATCTATCTATATATATATATATATATATATATATACAGTCATATGAAAAAAGTTTGGGCACCCCTAATTAATCTAAATCATTTTAGTTCTAAATATTTGGGTGTTTGCAACAGCCATTTCCATTTGATATATCTAATAACTAATATTGCACATTTTGTGTTAGTACAATAAACCTCATTTCAATCCATCAGTTATTAGATATATCAAATTGAAATGGCTGTTGCAAACACCCAAATATTTAGAACTAAAAATGATTTAGATTAATAGGGGTGCCCAAACTTTTTCATATAACTGTTTATACATATATGCTTTTACCAGCATTTACAGATTTGCTTTACTGCAGCCACATGGACTTAAGGGCCTATGAACAGAAATAGGCTCATTGACATCTATAGGAGAGTTTGACCTGGCAAGAAGTCAGGGTGCAGGGAGGGGGAGAGGGTGAGCTGTGACTACCTCCTGTTGTGATTATACACATTGTTGTCGCCTTTCAGTGTAATCTTGCCTGTGCTGTTAATGAGGAGACTGCTGAAAAGTTTACTCCACAGAACAGGAAGAGTCAGACTATTATTAGGCCTAGTGGCTAAAGTGAGAACCACAGGATTTAAAGGGGTTGTCTCACTACATTGATTCATCTTACCTCAGTCCTGTTTTCTTGGTTTCACTTTGAATTCAGGGGCGTGTTTACTGGCTTCTACTAGGCTGCAGTAGAAGCCAGGTCTGTAGCTATAGCAACCAGTACTGGCAGCCTATCATGAGGGATCAAATAGGTCTGTAGCTATAGCGACCTGAGGAGCTGATGCAGCCCATACAAGAGGGGATATCTCAGAATAAGTAGGACACTGTTAATGGAAACATATTGCAAAGTGACTTGTTTTTGCAAGATCTTTAACATAAAAGGCAATCCTTGTAGTGAGACAACCCCTTTAAGGATTTTTTTTTTTTAAATATAAATAGTGAAATCATTTCCAATATTTTAGCACCACCCTGCCAAAAAACAAAGAAACAAACCAAGAAACAAAAAACTACTTTATTTTGCTTTTAACATAAAAACTAAAAAAATCAATATAATTTAATTTGTATTTTGTTGTTTGGTTGGTGTGAATCCCATTGCTTGTATACAATGAAAACCAGTAAAAATGTTGAACTTTATGACATTATACAGAAAAATACCTTTAATTCTGCATCACTAATACATTATAGATATTGTATTATGAGATCACCACATGTGTTAAAATTTATAAGAAGAAAATCTGAAAAACAAAATATCAACCCTAATGGTATGTTCACACGGCATATTGCGGCGCACACAGGTATGCGCTGCAATACGCCTGCTGTTGAAAGCACACGCAAGCCAGCGTGTACTTTCAACAGCACAATGACCCTGCCTTCTATTAGTTTAGTACCTCTTTTACGGGCACACAGCACACATCAGCAAATAAAAGCATTTTAAACAGAACTCAATGAGTGCTATGATTTTACCGTATTTGCGGGGTGTATTTGATGCAATTACGTGCCGAAGTACGCCATGCAAATATGCCATGTGAACATACCCTAAATCAGTCACTATAATTTGATTTACCGATACAGATGAATTATCACAGCTGTAATCAGCCTTTAAGGGTATGTTCACACGGTGTATTCTTGGTTTGTACATCGGCGCGCAATTGCGATTTAATACGCCCGAAGTACGGGCCGAGAATTCATTGAGAGCTACGATTACCTGTTCTTTCCCCCAGCGCAGAATACGTGCCTGGGAAAAGAACGGACATGTCAATCCTTCCCGGCAGTTACGCGTCAGTGAGACGCTTCACAGGTATGCACTGGCCAATGCGTCCCTCTGAAGCTGCGGGCATATAGCGGCGCATAAAGTACGCACTACTATACGCTATTCACACTGACGTGTGAACATACCCTAATGTGTAGCCTTTTTAAATTTCACGTTATATTGCAGTTCTATGCTGGAAATAGGGGCCAAATGTTTAGACATTCTGGCTTATTTCATGCCAGATTAAAGGGTGTTTTTTTTTTTTACTATATACTATATAAAATTATATATATATAATCTAAATATCAGCAGAAAGTTACTCAGTATCATTTCACATTATATTATACAGTGCTGCCTTCTTGTAGTTAGATACAATGCAAGCAACATATGTTCAAGAACTCCCATTATGTTTGAAAGTGACATACATAGATGGTATCTCAAAGACACATCATGAAATACCAAGGGCCACATGTATGAAACTGTTTAGGTCTAAAACTCACTTTTTTGCCCGTAGGTTACGATGGGCAAAGGAGTGAGTTTTAGACCTAAACAGTTTCATACATGTGGCCCCAAGTTTGAAGCACTTTTCTTCCATTCTACACTCTTTCAGTCCTGTCCATGATGAGGACCACATGTTAATACAACTCCTCTTCTTCACATTCAAAGTGTATTATCTACAACAAGTCTCATTCACATTGTCCACATTCAACGATATCTAAATCTCGTATTGCTATAGCTTTAGGGATAATGCACATTCATTAATTGTGGCTTCAAGCTACAAAAGCCAAATGGCAAAAAAATGTGTTGACAGATGACTTTCCAGATTTCGTCTCTGAAGAAGTCCAAAGTGCGTGGTCATGTAACTCACATTCTAAGAATAGAGAACATCTAACCAAAGCCAACAACATGTTCTAGTGCTGTTTCCAAGAGGTCCTCACATTACAAGCACTGACGTTTGTGAGGAACCTTGGTATGTCCTTCTGGAAACATGAACACAGAACAATAAGATGAGACATTCAACAAGCAGTCACTGAGGCAGCCATGGTCCATGATACCCATCTGGGGGGAAATATCCATGCAGACACTTTCATCTGCAGTAATGCACAATTAGTTCCGAGCACTTTTGCATGTTCCTCCACAGCAGTGAATGGTTTGCTGGACAAGTCTCAACCACTTAAGCCATCACTTAGCAGAAGACAGCAACAAAGAGGTCTGCTGAGGTAGTCTGTTCTAGTTCTGTATCTTCAAGTGTTTTGGTGATTTGAAGACTTTACTGTGGAAACAAAAGACATTGAGTCAAATTTGGATTTTGCAGACACATCAACAGTATTTAGGATTTTTTTTATGCATTTATCGCCAATTTTTTTACTAATTAAACCAGGATACTGAAACATATTCTTATCTTCTTAGATATTTTTATTTTCTGACTGTAGATTTTTTTTAATCTGTTGTCTGTATGTGATTATGGGAGCAACCATTTTGTCTGAGCTGCTTTTAACCCCTCAACGCCGAGGCCTACTTTTTTTCAAGTTCTTTTTTCCCTTCCTGCCTTCCAAGAGCCATAACTTTTTTTTATTTTTCCATCTATACAGACATATATGGCTTTTTTTTGCGGGACAAGATGTACTTTCTAATGGTGTCACTGACCATAATATAAGTTTATACTAGGAAACCGCAAAACAAATTCTAAGTGGTTCAAAATATAAAAAAAAACTACTTGCTCCATGTTTTCTTTTTTTTTTTATGCCGTTCACTTTCCGATATAAATTATGTGTTCTCTGTAATCTACAGGATGATACGAATCAGGTAAAACCTAACATGTACAGTTTTCATTATGTTTTGGTACAATAATAAAATTGTAAACATTTTCTATTTTTTTAATTTTTGCCACGGTGCCATTTTCTGCAACCAAAAGCTTTTCTGTACAGTGACAGTCACTATGACAGTGACCTATGGACTTGTGACCAGAAAACCACAATTTTGGCGTTTGGAATTTTATTTCTTCTACAGTGTTCAGTGTACGGGATCAAAGATGTTAGATTTTAATAGATTTTTTGGACACGGTGATATCAAATATGTGTAACTTTTTTATTATTTTATTTTTTTTATTTGTAAAATGGCAAAAGGGGGGTGATTTGAACAGATCCATTTGTGCTGTGATGGGGCATAGGCCAGCAATGTATATTTTCAGAAATCCCCTTGAACTCTCATACAGACAGAGCAGGGGATGTTGAATGGTGGAGTGTTGTAGCTCTGCAATTAATTTGCCATTCAAGGTCTGTAGAGAGCTAAATGACAATTACTATTATAAAAGTAGATGCTTCAAAAGTAAAATAATGTATAGAATAATGTACAGCTATAAGTATTTTCTGTTACATGTACTGCATGTCTCACTATAAGAGCCAAATACCTATAATCTACCACCACATAATAGTTATCACTTTATTGTTAATGTGCTACTTTATCCGAAAGGACCACTTGCAGCAATTTGGCTTTTCACACAATCCCATACTACACTACTATTTTATGTTGATAATCATAAAAAAAAAATTCTGGCTGTTTTCACAAAAGCTGCTCTTCAATCCTTGCTTCAAATTTCCACTTCTTGTGCAGGCTATGGGCTCTACAGCATTGACTGA
Source organism: Phyllomedusa bahiana (assembly GCA_025379985.1). NCBI lineage: Eukaryota > Metazoa > Chordata > Amphibia > Anura > Hylidae > Phyllomedusa > Phyllomedusa bahiana. Next base: position 9,074 of record JAODAL010034287.1, read on the forward strand.
CATTTCAGTTCTGCTAACTCCTATCCCTAGCAGTGTCTGCTAGAGAGACGTTGGTGATGGAGATGCTCTGACACTGTCTGGCTATAAATGTGATCTCACTACAAATTATTATGCTCAATTTGTGTTTGTTTTTCATTTTGCAATAAAACAAGAACAATTTAAACCTGCTTTGGGATATGTTTAATATATTTGTATTCTAGGAATACAATCTAGATTTCTACACATTTTTTTCCTTTTTGGGGAGAAGTTTCCTTGAGACATAGGAGTCTGATTGGACGGGCTTGCTTTTCTATTTGAATGCTGGTATGTGATTTAGTTTGCTGTTAACAAGGACCCTTGGTTTGGTCCTAAACATGTAAGCATCTTTTATGGCAGCTTTACGCTAGATTGTTATATTTTACTGGTTTAAATAAAAGTATATTTTACAGTTTAGTGAGAGGGAAAACTTACAAGCTACCAAGATGAAATCTGTGATTCTTTTACAATCACACTCTTATCGGTGTGTTACATACAAAGACAACAGTGTCATTCGGTAGCTATGTGCTATGCAGTCCTGACAGGACAGCACAAGGCTACTGAGCTCTACTGTTCAGTAAGGCCTCGTTCACACGGCTTATTTCGCCGCGGATTTGCCGACGGATTGACGATCGTCAATCCGTCGGCAAATCAGTCAGAAATAAGTAACAGCCCATTTTCTATTGATTTCAAATAGAAAATACGGCTCGTCGTTCACACGACGCGTATTTCCGTGCCGGATTGCCGCCGCGGATTGACGACGGCAATCCGGACGGAAAAACAATGTGCGTGTGAATTATTTACGGACGGATTCACCACCTACAATGATTGGAGATGGTGAATCCGTCGGGAAATCAGTTACAAATACGTGCCACACTTAGTGACACTTATTTGCAACTGATTTTCAACTGATTTCAGAACGTATTTACAATCGGCAATCCGATGTAAATACGTTCTGAAATAAACCGTGTGAACGAGGCCTAACAGTAATAAGAGTACAGACTGAGAAGCAACCTCCCATCCTGCTAATTAGACATAGCAGGAAATGGTCCATCTGTTAACAAGCAGGAGAATCAGATCAGAAATGTATTTGGTAATGATTTTAGCATTGAAAGCTGCATGAGAATACCCCTTTAAGGGCTTAAAGAATCTTTAGTGATCCAGGACATAGAAATGATCAATTCCCAATTACACTCTGCTTACACGAAAAAATTAAAAAGTAAAAATTAGTGCTCAAAGGAGTTTCCCTTCTGTGACCTGCCAGACTTTGGTTTCAGATGGATTTCCACTTTAAGTATTATTTCCCTTATTAAACTTGGTGTGTGTAAAGTTTACAAAGTAATACTAGATTACCTTTACTTTCCCTTTATCGTCTTGATCGCATGCATCACTGTGAAATCCCCCAGTAGTTACCTGAAAAAAAATAAAAAAGTTCTTAATATTTCAAGAGTTTCATTTAAAAAAAATTACTTTTTGACACGACATAGGGTGCTTTCACACGGAGTGTTTTTTGGTGCTTTTTTAATGCTTTTTTGTAAAATTGCACAGCGATTAATGCTGTCCATTTCTGCAACAACAAAAAACCCCCCACAAAAACGCACCCTTAGGGGATATTCACACAGTTTTTTAGATGCATGTTTGAATCCGTGTTTCAGACGCAAACACGCATCTAACAATGTGCGGTGTGATTTACATTAGTTTCAATGTAAAACACGCATCAGCGTTCAGACGTGTGATTGCCGATGGGCGTCTTTCTAACACGTCTTTCAGTTCCATTCAAAGAATTGTCATGTCAATTCTCGATCTGTTTTATGCAGCAGACATCATATTTAAAATGATGGGGTGCGTTTCTGCTGCACAGACAACGCATCCAAATTCACCACAATTTGGGTGCATGTTTGGATGTGTTTTATGTAGCATTATTCAATTCGTTTTTCGGATTCAAAAACGCTGTGTGAACATTATTGCAGAATTTTTTTTTCAATATTTTTTATACTATTCACGTTTCACACTTAATAACTTGTTATATTAATTCTTCAGGTTACTACGGTTGTCTGGATACCTAATATGTGTAGGTTTTTTTTTGTGTGTGTACTGTATGCACAATTATTTTTTATTATATATTTATTTTTATTTTATTTATTTTCTTCTACAGTTTTTATGTTTTTTACTTTTTTCTTTAAATCCCATGCAGGGATAACTGTCTTACTTTTTTTTTTTACATTTAGTAATATTCATAATATTCATAATATTCATTAGCATATTCATATATGCTAATACATTATAATCTGTGTCAGACACAGGCAGCAATCAGGGCAGCACACAGTTTGCCCTGATTGCTTGCTTCTTACATAGACAGGCCTGGGGCTACTCTAGGTTCCCAGGGCTGACTGTGCAGCCATCCCCCGGGCTGCATTATGATAAAAAGTTATCAAAACGATGCAAGTATCCCAAAATGGTACCAATAAAACCTACACTTCAGTCCACAATAAATCAGCCCTCACTCAGGTCCATAGGTTGAAAAACAAAAAAAACTATTTGTCACCAAAAATGGCGCTGCAGAGCAAATTTAAAAAATAGAAAAAGTTGATTTTTTTTTTAAAGTGCTAAAACATAACAAAAACTCTACAAACTTGATATCATCGGAATCGTAGCAACCTGCAGAATACAGATAATACTACATTTATACCGAACAGTGAAATTCATAACTGCTAAAAATGGCGCAATGGTGTTAATTTCCTGCAAAAAAAAAAACCTTCACATAAATATGTGGACGGAACAATTAAAAAAGTTATGACTCTCAGAAGGCGAGGAGGAAAAAACGAAAATCAAAAATATGAAAAATTCCTGTATCATTAAAGGGTTAACCAAAGCTGCTTGCACCACCTAGATGAATTGGATGACGCAGATATGTTTTTATCACATTTTAAAGTTTTTACACCATTACATAATAATGCTCAGTGCACTGTTGACTTACCATTCTTGTTACATCCCCTGTAAATGTGACCCCTTTGTTTGGGCGCTGATCTTGAGACCCCGTACTGCTTCCTCCGATTGAATTCTTCCTAATTCCTGTTGATATGAGTAAGAATTTTCATGTACTATAAAGTGTAATTTTCCTTCTATTTCAGTTTGTCTGTTAATTTAACAACATACCAGACCTAATTACATGATGATAGCATCAGTACAGAGCTAGGGTTATGGGGCTGTGTTTTCCAGTTTGGTACAAATTTTAATATATGATGGCATGAAAGATGCCGCTGTTTTTATGGCCATGACTCCCCCACACAGAGGCGTAACTTTAAGCTCTTGGGCCCTAATGTAGTTACCATGCACTATTTACAGTACTGGTGTCTTCTTATGTGGCAGACGGGCTCTTGGGCCCCCTTAGGCTGCAGGGCACGGTAGCGACTGCTATCGCTGTAACTATGCCCCTGCCCCCACAGAATTACAATGCATTGCATTCATACAGGTCTGCACAGGTAATGCAAAACTACTACCTACTGCATTCAGTATGTGTGCTTCCTTGCCTTAAAGGCAATACCCATCTGATCTATATGTCAACATACATTTCATTAGCATTTGTTAGCATTGCCCTTAAACTGTATGACTTGGGTCAAACGTTTTGGATCCTTCCACAAGCTTCTCTCAATAGATGGTAGGAATTTTGGCCCATCCCTCCGGAGAGAACGGGTGTAACTGAGCCATGCTTGTAGGTCGCCTTGCTCACACCTGCCTTTTCAGCTTTGCCCATAAATTTTCAATAAGATTGAGATCAGGGCTTTGTGATGACCACTCCAAAACATTGACTTGGTTATCCTTAAGCCACTTTGTAACCAGTTTGGCAGTATGCTTCGGGTCATTGTCCATTTGGAAGATCCATTTATCTTCCTGGATGATGTCTTGAGATGTTGCTTCAGTATTGCCACAAAATCTTCTTTCCTCATGATACCATCTATTTTGTGAAGTGCAACAGTCCCTCCTGCAGCAAAACAACCCCACAACATGATGCTGTCACCCCTGTGTATCACAGCTGGGATGGTGTTATTAGGCTTCCAAGCTTCTCCCTTTTTCCTCCAGTTCAGTTTTAGTTTCATCAGACTACAGGATATGTCTCCAAAAATGTAGGTCTTTGTTCCTCTGTGCATTTGCAAACATTAATCTGGCTTTTATATGTTTCTTTTGGAGCAATGGCTCTTTCTTGGCAGAGTGGCCGTTCAGACCATGTTGATATAGTACTCGTTTCACTTTGGATAATGACACAATCTTACCAGCTTTCGCTAGTATCTTCACAAGGTATTTTGCTTTTGTTCTTGGGTTGTTATGCACATGTCGGACGAAAGCATGTTCACCTCTGAGACACAGAACTCGTCTCTGTACTGAGCGGTATGATGGCTGGACATTCCCATCTTGTTTGTACTTGCTTATAATTGTTCATACAAGTGAACGAGGCACCTTCAGGTATCTTGAAATTGCACCCAAGGAAAATCCAGACTTGTGCAAGTCCGCACTTCTCTTCCTGATATCTTGGCCTATTTTCTTTAGACTTTCCCATGATGAACAGTGTGTCTCTGGTTAGCATTTAAAAATACATCCACAGGTGTGTCTCTAACTCAGATGTTGCCTACCCATCAGCAGCTTCCAAAGACATGACCTCATCATATGGGCTGTCCGAAATTGTTTAAAGGCATAATAATCCTAGTGTATGGAAACTTTTAACTTTGCAGAAAGTAATAAAAATGTCTTGACATTTTTCTGGCATTTGGCAAATAGAAATAATTTTGGTTCCTAATTGACCTAAAACAGATAAGGTTTATTCTGATTTTAAGTCAGATAGTAAGAAAAACATGCAGATGTGTCTTTTTATATAATGGATGTAAACTTCTGGTTTCACCTGTCTATATATACATATATCTGCAGTCATTATCCTGGAAAAAGAACTCTGTCCTTCAATGGATTCAATGGACTTATTCCCTATAAGTCACCATCCTTTGACGGGGTGTCTACTAGTTTGTATATAATTTTTCATGCCATCAGTTATGGAATCGAGATTTTGAATGATCTCTATAGGATTTAATCATACATGGATAATGAAGCACAGCATTGTTGTGATTTTAGCACCCCCAAAAAACGTGCATAGCTGTCACTATGGGAGAGGAACGGTTTATGGAAAATCATATTTCTATAGAAAATCACACATACATTGTTAATATACATTTATTATCGTACTCTGTAAAATGGAAAAAATTTTGTAAGAAAAGAAAAAAATTAACAAAAGTACAAAACCAGGGCAAGAGCTTACCAGTTGCTGGAAGAAGTTCTAATCTCTGAAGACTGTTCCTTCTTGATGGGTTGAAGCTACCCTTAGACAGTCGCCTCTGTCGACTAGACAGCATGGCTGCTGGGGAGACAATCCCCGGCGGAGGCACTTTTCCCATCCTATAATACAGCTCCTCAATCTCTTTCTTCTGCAGGGCTTGTAATAGCTGAACTTCAGACATGTGTCTACAAGGCACAAAGGTAAGGATGTTATGTATTTGTCAGACCAGATCTCTTTACATTTAGTATATTTCTATGTTTTTGGGTATGGTCACACTGCGTACTTTCAGCGCGCATCTCAGTCGTATTGGAGCGCAAATATGCGGCGAAATGCGAAATTATGGTAATCTATAGTTCTCATAGAGAACTATGGTTTACGCCTCCTCTCCCCGCTCGTACAATACGATCGTATTGTACGAGCGGGGAGAGATAGGTGACATGTCACTTATTTGCGGCGCTTTCGTGCCACGAGTAATGCATGTCTATGGGGCTGGCAGGCTGCCACCCCATTCCCGTGCCTCGGGAGTATGCGCTGATCGGTGCGAGCTTCCGAAGCACGCGATGTACTGTACGTGCTGCAGTACATCATGTGAACATACTCTTTCCACTCCTGACCTTTAATCAGATCACTAATGGTTGTGTCTCCATCAAATGCTGATCATAAAAATACTAAGAAACAGCACGGGGCTACAAATATTAAGGCCCAAAAAAAATCTTGGGCTCTGTCTACACAGCACAAAACAGTCAGTTTTTCCAGCATTTTTCCTTTTCTAAAAACGCTGAAAAACAGGTCCCATAGACATGTATAGTAAAAATGTCCTTTTGTCTCCACGGAACGTCTTTTTTCTGCTTGTCTTATTTGCTGGTCGTCATTTGAAACATGTCGCATAAAACGACAGGGCAGGGCAGAAAATTTACTATTGGAGTCTTTGTAAAGCGGCAGATGTTTTTTGGCACTTTTTTTCGCAGAAATACACAGCAAATCTATGCTGTGCATCTCTGCGGAAAAAAAGCGGCAAAAATACTGCAAAAATACGTAAATAGACAGACATTTTTTCAGCAGCTTTTGACAGGAAGTGGACAAAAAGTCAGTTTTATGAACGTTTTTAGGATTTGGTTTTTAGGTCGTTTTTTTGTCCAATGCTGTGTAGTTCTAGCCTTGGGGCGACATATCAGAATTGGGCTGCACCACTTCAGTTCTGACTTGTTCTAGAGGAAGATGTCTGGACGTGGCAAAGGAGGGAAAGGTCTCGGTAAGGGCGGCGCCAAGCGGCACAGGAAGGTACTGCGGGATAACATCCAGGGCATCACCAAGCCTGCCATCCGCCGTCTAGCTCAAAGGGAGGCGTCAAGCGGATCTCCGGCCTCATCTATGAAGAGACTCGCGGGGGTCCTGAAGGTTTTCCTGGAGAACGTCATCCGGGACGCCGTCACCTACACCGAGCACGCCAAGAGGAAGACCGTCACCGCCATGGACGTGGTGTACGCGCTCAAGCGCCAGGGCCGCACTCTCTACGGCTTCGGAGGTTAAGTCTCTTCCCGCTTCATCTACACAACCCAAAGGCTCTTCTCAGAGCCGCCCACACCTTTCCAGAGAGGCTGCTACATTTCTATGTCCGTTCTCATGTTGTCTGTTGTTTATTCTGATGCCCGGGCGCCTATGAACTGCACATTAGCACCCAGATATGAGAGGGATTACAGGAATACCGCACCATTTCTGCACGGTTATTTCGGCAGGAGTTATAGATCGGTATTTGGTGGTGTTTGGTTGGTTCCCCGAGTGTTGGAAGTTTTGAAATTCTCGCTCTATAAGGCCTCGTTCACACGGCTCATTCTGCCGCGGATTGGTGCCGTACTGCGCGCCGGATTTGCGCTGCAGTACGGCGCCAATCCGTGGCAGCAATTACGGTAATCCACTGCTGTCATAGAGAACAGTGGAATCCGTCGCTCCTCCCCGCTCGGCGAATCCGCCGCGGGGGGAGAAAGTGACATGAACATTATTAACGGCGCGGACGCGCCGTAGATAATGCATTGTCTATGGGGCCGGGAGCGGCGCCCCCGCCGCGCTCCGGCCCCGCCCCCGTCCCGCCCCTTATTCCCGACGGATTTGTGAGCTCAATACGGCTCACAAATCCGTCGGGAATAAGCCATGTGAACACGGCCTAACAAATCATCCTCTCCGGCTTCTAACAATGAGTGATGTCAGGACGTGCGGCTGCCGGGGGGTTATTACCGGCCCCTGGGATCAGCGAGCGCCGCTGTCATCATGTAATAAGCGGGAGGAGAAGAGCGACTATTGGGGAGCCTCATCCATTGTGACAGCGGGGGAGGAAATGCGCTGATAAACACAGATCCTTGTAATGTCCTCAGATTTATATGGTTATAAAAATACAATCGATTTTCATAGAGAAATCTCCATTTATAGCTGTTATTTTCCTTTCTGTATAAACACAATAAAAAAAAAAAAAAAGAATTGGGCTGCACCATTTTTTGGGTGTATTTTGTGCCAAAAAACGGTCATAGCCCTATTCTATATATGTATGAAGGGCCGTACACCAAAACTAGGTGCAGTTTGCAGCAGGCACAACACAGATTTATGGCAGGTTCATACATTCAGGTGCACTATACACTCATTTGATGAACTTTAAAACTGGCCCCTCTTTTCTGACATGTTGCTTTTGTTTTTTTTTGGGTCAGGCACTGGAAGATCAAACAAAGCAAGACAAAGAGAACCCTGGAAAACTTTTAGGGTGTGTTCACATGGTGTCTTGCAGCGCGTACCTGTGCAACGCAATTACACCCTGAAATGTATCCTGAAAGACGCCGTGTGAATATAGCCTTAGGGTGACATGTATGATCTAGGCGCATAGAGGCAAGTTCTATATAGCTTTAAAGACGTTTAGAATGCGCCTGAATATATGGACCTGTTCTACTGCGGGTCATAGATCAGCTTTCATTTCTATAAAGCAGCATAAGAAATAAAAAGCTGAGCTCTGGTTGCTATGAACTTTGATTGGTTGCTATGAGCTCTGATTGGTTGCTATGGGCTCTGATTGGTCTCTGTGGGCTCTGATTGATTGCTATGAGCTCTGATTGGTTGCTATGAGCTCTGATTGGTTGCTATGGGCTCTGATTGGTTGCTATGGGCTCTGATTGGTTGCTATGAGCTCTGATTAGTTGCTATGGGCTCTGATTGGTTGCTATGGACTCTGATTGGTCTCTATGGACTCTGATTGATTGCTATGAGCTCTGATTGGTTTCTATGGGCTCTGATTCATTGCTATGAGCTCTGATTGGTTGCTATGGGCTCTGATTTGTTGCTATGAGCTCTGATTGGTTGCTATGGGCTCTGATTAGTTGCTGTGAGCTCTGATTGGTTGCTATGGGCTCTGATTGGTTGCTACGAGCAACATAGACAGTCTTACTGCTAGACAGTTTTCCTAATTGAGGCCCATATTCTTTCTAGGATTCCTCAAAGACATGGACATGACACTTACTTTTGTCTAAGCTGCTGAAGCTCCTCGAATATCTCCTCATCTTCGCTCTCGGTGTCATCACTGCTGACATAGGAGATTCCTCTCGTGTAGTGCAGCCACACCTGAACGGTGGAGATCTGCTGAGGTGTCTTCTCGTCCCCACTAGAAGTGTCCACATCCTTGCCATCACACAGTGCTATGGCTTTACTACTGTCCACTGCATTTTCTCCATTCATAATACTGACATTTTGGTTAAGGTCTTCATTGATGGAGTTATCTGGGAAGCCATCTTCAGCTCTGGTGTTGTTGTTGAGGACACAAGTAGAAACATCTGCTATCTGTACCTCATTACTGACTGGGGTGAAGCCTTCATCACAATACTCCCCCTGATCCTGGCTGCAGGTGTCCGATTCTGAGCAACTGAGCGACTTGTCCCATGTAGTTGTGTCCATATTAACATTGGGAGCTAATCTCTCCGGCTCTGAGAAATTTCCCTCTGTTTCTTCATCCGTGCTGAAGTCTGTATCCGAGGACGCGGTCTCATACTGTTCAGGGGTGGTGTCTGAGGCCTGAGACACCTCCGGACTGCTGCCCAGGTTCCAGGTGGTGTCATTTTCAGCAGGGTCTTTCGTAGTCGTTACTTGAAATCTCCCTACAACTTTTGGCTGGGTTTCTGTGAATTAATAAAGAAAAACAATTAATGATGTTCAATGGTATCAATCATAGTTTAGTACTGTAAGTAGTAGAACTGTGTCTCCATCATTCATGTTTTTTTGTACATCTTCAAGGACATATAATGGAATTGCTTGCATCCCCTGACATAGTAAAGGGCGTCTTAAACGGGTTTTGCCACGAAGTAAAACTGACGTGGGAAGCTTGCAAATTAAATAATAAACATTTTCACCATTCCTCGTTATTAAAAATTCTGCAACGTTTTGGTTTTAGCTGCTTATTTAGTGATCCATTGTTTATAGCTCGTTTCCAGGGGATATGACCAGGGCTGAGAGCTCCTCAGTCCTGGTCGCACATGCTTAGACATCACCTCTTCTCTCAGGCAGCTACTGAGTGTTCAACCCCAGGTGCTGTCACTCTACTCCTGTCCTCTGTGCTCCTTAATTAGTCAAACAGTGCAAATAAATAAAAACAGAAACATCAGTGTAGTCGTCCCTGAAGTTAACTGAGGGGCGTGCTGCTTGTTTCTCTTCTGCCCCCTCCCCCCCCCCCATCCGCACACCCGCAGCTACGTAACTTCTATACAGGGGGGGGGGGGGAGGGGTTTGCTCCAGAGTTCACCCGTGTGTCCTGCCTGGGTCTTTTGCGGAGAGGGCTGATCTATGAGTGTAAGAGGAATGGGAATTTGGTTTCCTAATAACAGAGCAAGGGGAGCAGTTTTTTCCTATACCCCTCTTAGCTTACAAGTCCCCACATCTCCAGCAACAAAAAGGGGAAGTGTTCTAACTCAGGATGTCCACTAATACGGAGACATAAAGTATTCCATCCCTATCCTATACATTAGTATATCACAGTTCCAAAGACACATCAGATTATATAAACAGACAGGGTCACTGCGTCACATCTATCTGGTAGAGAGCGGGAGGAAGCAGGCACACACAGGTTAACCAGGCTGCAGGACAAGATGCCAGAGTCCCCCCCCCCCTCCCTCTCACAGAAGCATTCTGTCAGAGGGGCTCCTGCTCCGCCCGTCTTAAAAGGGGTTGAGAGTCTTTTCAGACCTGACAGCCAGTAAGATAAGATCAACAGGGCAGCTGCTATAGAAATTTGAGAAGGGTGATATAGAAACAAAACGGTGCTAGCTCAAAATCAGTAGGACATTTGTAATGAACTATATTGCAACTGCTTTTTTTTTAAAGATTTTTAAAAATTAAAACCCAATCATTGTAGCGAGACAACCCCCTTTTAATTAGCCCAAACATGCAAATAAAAAAAAACAAACCTCAGTGAAGTCGTGCATTGATAAAGAGGGAAAAAAATCCCCAGGGGTTTGGGGTTTCCCGCAGGGGTTTAACCTAAGACCCTTGATGTAAGCAAAATGCTGAGCACAATGTAGCTCACAATTTCTACACATAAACAACTATTTTTAGACTAGAGGGGAAAGGCCTGTATGTCATCCTCTTGGGGCACGTAAGCAAATTTAAACAAATCACAACCCCCCCTTTTGAGACACAGGCGAAGAGCGGATACAGGGGGTAGAAAAGAGATTGTGCAAAACCCCTTTTAAACAGCGGGAAAAGGGCCAAATTGAATGCAGTGTTATAGATCGGATTAAGGGTCTCAAACTTAAATTTGTGGGCTGCACAGAGAAAAAATTTTTAACTGAGGACCGCTAATTGATAAGATGGGACAAAAATCCACAGTTTTGTTCCTGCAGGATTGAACCTGGACCCTTGTATGTGAAGCTAAAAATGTCTGAGCTACAATGACTACTACATTCTACATAAACAGATATTCTATGATAGAGGAGGAAAGCCTGGTGATGTCATCCTGCTGGGCACATGATAAGCAATTCAAACAAATCACCACGCCCCTTTGAAGTAACCAGGCCGGTATTTGTCCTGTTTTGCTGCCGTCCTCACGGCCGTGGGGGGGAAGGCTTTTCTCCGCGATGAGCGGAGACCAGCCCTCCCCCCTCCCAAAGATATGCACAGATTCCGACCGGAAACCCGACAGAAGAAAGTGAATGTTAAATGTTTTGACGCAGGACACCCGCCGACAAAACACTCGCGCGGAAAACACCAGCAGTGGGGACTGCTGCACGGGTTTTCCATAGAGCACAATTGTGCTCATTTTCGGCCGTTTTTTCAGGCGGTCTGCAAAACCGCAAACCGCCTGAAAAACCGGCCAAAAACCCTTGCTGTGGGGACATGCTCTATTTGTTACATCTGCAATTTTGCACGTTTTCCCACCTACAAAGAAAGGAGAGGTCTGTAATTTTTATCACACATACAGTTCTACTGTGAGAGACAGAATCTAAAAACAAATCCAGAAAATCATATTGTTTAATTTTAAATAATAAATTTGCATTTTATTGCATGAAATAAGTATTGGATCACCTATCAACCATCAAGAATTCTGGTTCTCACAGACCTGTTAGGTTTTCTTTAAGAAGCCGTTCTACTCTGCACTCATTACCTGTATTAACTGCACCTATTTCAACTTGTTACCTGTATAAAAGACAACTGTGCACACATTCAATCAATCACACTCCAACCTCTCCACCATGGTCAAGACCAAAGAGCTGTTTTAGGACACCAGGGACAAAATTGTAGACCTGCACAAAGCTGTGATGGGCTACAGGACAATAGGCAAACTGCTTGGTGAGAAGGCAACAACTGTTGGCGTAATTATTAGGAAATGGAAGAAACACAAGATAACTGTCAATCTTCCTCGGTCTGGGGCTCCATGCAAGATCTTGTATCGTGGGGTAAGGATGATTCTGAGAATGGTCAGGAACTACACGAGAGGACCTGGTCAATGACCTGAATAGCACTGGGACCACAGTCTGAAAGATTATTGTTAGTACACACTATGCTGTCATGGATTAAAATCCTGCAGGGATTGACCAACTGGATGATCCAGAGGAGGCATGGGAGAAGATCATGTGGTCAGATGAGACCAAAAGACAACTTTTTGGACTCAATTCCACTTGCTGTGTTTGGAGAAAGGCGGAGGATGAGTACAACCCCAAGAACACCGTCCCAGCCGTGAAGCATAAGGGTGGAAACATCATACTTTGGGGGTGCTTTTCTGCAAAGGGGACAGGACGACTGCACCATATTGAAGGGAGGATGTATGGGACCATGTATCACGAGATTTTAGCCAGCAACCTCCTTCCCTTAGTAAGAGCATTGACGATTGGTCGTGCCTGGGTCTTTTTAGCAGGACAATGACCCAAAACACAAAGCCAGGGCAACTAAGGAGCAGCTCTGTAAGAAGTATTTCAAGGTCCTGAGTGGCCATACAATGTAATTTTCTGGATTTGTTTTAGATTCTGTCTCTCACAGTTGAAGTGTACCTACGATAAAAAAAATTACAGACCTCTCCATTTTTTGTAGGTGGGAAAACTTGCAAAATCCCGGTGTACCAAATGCTTATTTTCCCCACTGTATATATAAATATGTGTGAAGAGCATTTCTAGTGCGGAAAGGGCAGTCTATGTTTTCACTTTATTTTCATTTTTTTTGTGTACTTTTATATTTTATGTACTTAATATAGGGCTGGGCTGAGCAGTTACTTGATTGTTGTTCTAATATATATGACTGTACTATAATGACTGTAGTAGCAGCCCTACATCACAGACAGACGGAGGCCTAACATCGGCCTTCGCCGGTCATGGCCATCGCATTCACCTCACGATTGAGGTGCTGATGGAGTATATAGGGAGCCTGTTCCCTCTGTCTAATCCAGGGGTTCCCAAACTCCAGTCCTCACGCCCCACCAACAGGTCATGTTTCATGTTTTTCCTTAGCAGTGCACAAGTGATTTAATTATGCAGCACAGGTGACTTAAAGGGGATGTATCGTTTCTTCAGTTCGTGTGTTTCATTGTGCTCTCAGCTTCTCAGCTCTACAAATTCAGGGGCGTTTCTTCCCCTCCCAGCTGGGTGTTTCTTAACTGAAGGGGGATGGCATTATCCCCCCCTTCACTGTTCATGCTCGCTCCCGATTCTCCACCCCACCCCACTGAGTCCACGTCACTGTGTCGTTCTCCCAATGCAGTCTTATTTTGTAAGTATGATTACATACCACAGGCTTGCATTCAGTCTAGACAATCTTCTATGAACTCAGAGCACTGATCTCTTCTCCTCTCACAGCTTTAGCTTTGTTACAGTTGAATCCAGTCTTCTACGAAATCATGCTGAGCAGCACAGATCTCCCTGCTATGTTTACACGCAGGAGCATTTAGGCATTGAGGCACAATTCTGCTGTTTTCTGATTGTAGAAGCCCTGCAGTATTATTGTGTTTCCTCTGGCTGTGCGAAGCGAAATTGCTGTCGGTCCCTTACTTTGAGTGAGAGAGGTAGCCTAATGCTCCGTCTATGTTTGCATTAAACACCGAAGCACAATTCTGCTGTTTTCTGATTGTAGAAGCAGCTGCAGTGCCTCTGTGTTTCTGCTGGCTGTGCAGAGTGAAATTGTGCCGTCCCTTACTTTGAGTGAGAGAGGCAGGAACGCTCCCGTGAATACGATCGGGGGCCAGAATGTAAATTAGTAGAGCCGGCAGCCAATGAAATGTAAGGAGGTGGATCCAAACGGCACTGGGGAACTGTGTTTACACAAAACGAAGATAAGGGATCCTGTGAAAACAAGACAGCTTTGCTAATGACATCCAATTGCAAAGTTGCTTGTTTTCACTGTCCCCTTATTCTGAAGGCAATTTAATGAAATGATACACCCCTTTAATTATTGTCAGTGCATTCTGTGGCAGATCCTGAAAACATGACCTGTTGGTGGGGCGTGAGGACTGAAGTTTGGGAACCCCTGGTCTAATCCCTAACATGACCATGGCATTTAAGGGGTCAAACATGCATTAGTATCGGCACACTCCTCCTACTCTCTGCTGATCCAAGGATGTCTTGGGAGCTCCGGTGCCATCTGTGGGCTGCAGATGACAACCTTACGGCCATATGCAGGCCACATGTTTGAGACCCCTGATCTGGGTCAGATTTAAATCAAGTAAGTTTTATTTCCTTCTTGTTGTCCAGTATCCCAACTATGATGTATCTATATGTCTACAAATACAGAGGGAAGGGATACAAACAAATTACAAACTTACCTAGAGAGATGAAACTTGGCAGAAGATTCAATGGTGGCAACGGTGAAAGTTGTTCCTTAAAAAAAGGCAATACAATTAGCATCAGGGAATCTTACGTTATTGCAGCAACTCAGTCAATGAAATTTCATTAGTTTAATGGACCAAAACTGAAAATATCTTAAATCGTTTTACTTTCCTACTCTCTGTATTGATTTCATTGCATTACACAGTTTGACCACACGATGTCAACAGCGTGTCACACTATTTTTTTATAATTTTTTTTCTATAACTAAGACTTTATCCACATTGGATAATCCCTTTTTGTTAGACTAGACATGAACTAAAAATCGCTTACAGGGTGTCCTGCTGCTGAAACCCCAGTTATCATTAGTAACATGCACAGCAACTTGGCAAGAAGTGTGCCTTCATCTTGCAATTTACTATAGAGGAATCAGGGCCTTACATAGGTTCTATACAATCAGTGGTACAGTATATGTAACATATGGATTCCTGTGGGAGACATACAGCCACTTTCCACTCTGGCTAATAAATTAGGGTCCTGAAATTTTTTTTCTAAACCAACCATTCATTTAAAGCAGACCTGGGCATTGTACGGCCTGCGGTCTACATCTGGCCCTTTGACACTGTCACATTGAAGAGGAAGTCTGATCTGCCAGGACTATGATAGAGAGCAGATATATAATTTTGTATAAGTATAACTTATATAAGGTTCATTTAAATATCTTCCTGTTCCGGGTTTAAGGTCCAGTGGGCGGTCCTACACTGTGAATGACAGTTAAAGGGGTTGTCTCATCTTAATGTTTCATAGAGTCAGCAGCATTCTTTCATTCATGCATCCTGTCACTTCCTGGTCAAGCTGTCTGTAATTAGCATATGAGCTTTGTGTGTTCAGACTTCTGCTAATTAGTCTAGATTAGATAAACAATCTCCTGCTCCCAGGCCCAGAGAAGCATCAGAGCTAAAATAAACAGTAGTAATTAGTGTCTTTTGTCTGAAAGATCAGATAACAGACAAGCTCTCAGGCTGCCAGCAGTTCTGTGCTGTGATCTGTGTGATGACATCACTCCCTGCTATCAGATAAGACAAACAGCAGGGGAGAGCGGGCAAACAGGTTGGTAACTAGAGAAACCTGAAAGCCCTCAGAAGGTGATAAAATAATTTGTAGCTCCTCAACAATAAAAAATCAACAAAGTAGTATATTTGGAAAATGTCTTCATTTAGTGTTCCCTACATGTTGAAAGCTAATATTTGTAGTGAGACAACTCCTTTAAATCATTGACCAAGACCACCGACTGGACTCCTAAACTGAGTATAAGCAGGGATTTCAATCAATTAGTCACAGACTATACAGTATCTCTTTATATATCAAGTTGTTCAGCTGCTTTTCTTTCTCTATAACATGGTGCTGGCAGACTGGACAACATTATTTAGGCGACAGGTTCCTTTTAACTGTGAAATATTAAATAATAGTTATATGTATTGTTAATTTTTCATTTGCAAAGTTTGAATAATGTTCTAATCAATCAACCCTGCATTCAAGCATAGCAGCCATTATATATCATTAGGCTTCCTAGATACAAAGGACATAAGAGTGAGGGAATATCTGACATTTTTCACTAAAACGCAGTAGCTTTTCAGTGTACTCCCTCCTGTGGGGCCTCAAGCTATCATCTCAGTTGAGGTGGGGATAATTCGAGGTAGCACCTATATTATCCAGTCCGGTGTAATGGTAAGTCTTTGTATTTCAGCCCTGCACCTATTTCTATACTATTTTAGTAAATATCCAAGGCTTCCAGTGTATTATGAAGCAGTAATGTCATCATTATGTCATGTTCTCTTCCATCTAAGAGAAGCTTGCGGTGACAGTGCTGAGTGTTGTGATGGTCTCACGTCAGATAGGCACTTTCAACAAACGAGCAAGTAATTTATTGGTGGAAGAATCCTGGAAAATTCCTCAAATTAGAGGAACACACACGATGAAGCTGGTTTTACCAGTGAAACACATTGTCCATTGTATTTCTAATAAAACATGAATGCTTTCAACATACATAAGGATAATATATACAGGCAGTCCCCGGGTTACGAACGGATAGGGACTGTAGGTTTGTTCTTAAGTTACATTTCTATGTAAGTCAGAACAGGTATATTTATTAAATGTAACTCCAGCACAAAAGGTTTTTCTTTTTTAGTTTCGGAAAGTGTAGTGAAGGGTTTTTACATTTGTTTTGCTGTCTGTGCCTCTGTTAAGAAGATTTCACCTCATGTGCTGCTGTGGCATGCTGGAACCTGTCATTCTACAGCTACTATCGGCTGTGGAACATGGAACTACAAGTACCAGCATGCTCCATAAGTCTCCGTTTGTAACTAGGGGACAGATGTCGGAACGGTGTAAGTTGGGGACTGCTTGTATATATCGAGAATCTGTGGAAAGAGCTGAAAACTGATGTTCACAAACGCTCTCCATCCAACCTCACTGAGCTCCAGCTGTTCACAAACGCTCTCCATCCAACCTCACTGAGCTCCAGCTGTTCACAAACGCTCTCCATCCAACCTCACTGAGCTCCAGCTGTTCACAAATGCTCTCCATCCAACCTCACTGAGCTCCAGCTGTTCACAAACGCTAAACAACACAACTCACTGAGCACCAGCTGCTCGCAAACGCTCTCCATCCAACCTCACTGAGCTCCAGCTGCTCACAGACGCTCTCCATCCAACCTTACTGAGCTCCAGCTGTTCACAAACGCTCTCCATCCAACCTCACTGAGCTACAGCTGTTCACAAACGCTCTCCATCCAACCTCACTGAGCTCCAGCTGTTCACAACGCTCTCCATCCAACCTCACTGAGCTCCAGCTGCTCACAAACGCTCTCCATCCAACCTCACTGAGCTCCAGCTGCTCACAAACGCTCTCCATCCAACCTCACTGAGCTCCAGCTGCTCACAAACGCTCTCCATCCAACCTCACTGAGCCCAGCTGCTCACAAACGCTCTCCATCCAACCTTACTGAGCTCCAGCTGTTCACAAACGCTCTCCATCCAACCTCACTGAGCTCCAGCTGTGCGCCAAGGAAGAATGGGCAAGAATTTCAGTCTCTCAATGTGCAAAACTGATAGAGACATACAGGGCTGGGACAAGGTATTCTGGTGCCCGATGCAAATAAGGCATTTAGCGCCCCACCCCTCCACTCTCAATGTAAAATTCAGCCCACTCCTTGCGACCCATTCCTGTCTGGAATGAAGTGGAGCCCTAGGCGGTCGCCTACCTTCGCCTACACGTCGTCCCGGCCCTGGAGACATACCCCAAGCGACTTGCAGCTGTAATCGCAGCAAAAGATGGCGTTACAAAGTATTAACTTAAGGGGGCCGAATAATATTGCACACCCCACTTTTCAGGGTTTTTTTCTTTTCTTTTTTTTTTTTTACAAACGTTTAAAATATCCAATAAATTTTGTTCCACTTCACAATTGTGTCCCACTTGTTGTTGATTCTTCAAAAAAAAAAAAAAAATATGTTTTATATCTTTATGTTTGAAGCCTGAAATGTGGCAAAAGGTTGAAAAGTTCAAGGGGGCCGGATACTTTCACAAGGCACTGTATGCATATCCTGGCGGCTTAAAACATTGTCCAATACTACAGCAGTGCATGATAGCTTTGGTTGGTTTTACATTTGTACTCAGGGGCCTCAAGCTAAGCTTCAATTTATACAGAAAAAAAGGCACAAAGGCATGATGAATACTTTGAGCTGACTTCAATGTAATCAGAAAATATCCACGTTCTCCCTGACTATAGCAATCCATCATAAGAGCTGCACAACCGTCCTGTTCAAGTAACAGCATCTCCATAGACTGTAGCTGGAAAATACCACAATTATACAATTGTATTTCAGAACTGAAGTGCTAATCCACACTATATAGTTTAAAGCACGTGTAAAATTCACATGTGCTTGTTAAAGGGGTTTTGTCATCTCATAAAATGCTTATAGATTGCGACAAGCTGACCTAAAGTTTTTTTTATGATAGAGTATGATAAAGGCAGATAAGCTGAGCTCTGTGATATATAGGGTTATATGATAGAGGAGAGGAGCTGAGCTCTGTGATATATAGGGTTATATGATAGAGGAGAGGAGCAGAGCTCAGTGATATATAGGGTTATATGATAGAGGAGAGAAGCTGAGCTCTGTGATATATAGGGTTATATGACAGAGGAGAGCAGCTGAGCTCTGATATATAGGATTATATGATAGAGGGAGAGAAGTTGAGCTCTGTGATAAATAGGGTTATATGATAGGAGAGAGGCTGAGCTCTGTGATATATAGGGTTATATGATTTCGAGAGTAGCAGAGCTCTGTGATATATGGCGTTATATGATAGAGGAGAAAAGCTGAGCTCTGTGATATATAGGGTTATATGATAGGAGAGAGGCTGAGCTCTGTGATATATAAGGTTATATGATAGAGAGAGAAGCTGAGCTCTGTGATATATGGGGTTATATGATAGAGGAGAGAAGCTGAGCTCTTTGATATATAGGGTTATATGATAGAGGAGAGAAGCTGAGCTCTTTGATATATAGGGTTATATGATAGAGGGAGAGAAGCTGAGCCATGTGATATATAGGGTTATATGATATAGGGAGAGAAGCTGAGCTCTGTGATATATAGGGTTATATGATAGAGGAGAGAAGCTGAGCTCTGTGATATATAGGGTTATATGATAGAGGAGAGGAGCTGAATTCTGTGATATATAGGGTTATATGATAGGTGGAGAAAAACTGAATTAGCGGAGTTGGAATATCCCCTATACACATTAGACTGTCAGCTGGTCTCACCAATATTGTCTAATTCAGCTAGTGGTCATCCAATAGGTTTGGGTGCCTGCACTCCACTTCCACATTCTACATGGCCTATATGTAGCTGTTTGGCCATGAAGACCCAATCCACAAAGTAACAAGTGTCCTCTTCATAGCTGAACTGTTCGTGCTCTTGCGGCTTTTGTAGGTTGAAAGTTTCATTAATTGACCAGGAAAGGTCATCCTGAACACCATGTCGAAGGTCAATCAGCTCAACAAAACCCATTCTACTGTTAACATTTGAGTATGGTGGTTACATGGTTGTCTACTTTCTGGTGGTTGCATGGTTGTCTACTTTCTGGTGGTTGCATTGTTGTCTGCTTTCTGGTGGTTGCATGGTTGTCTACTTTCTGGTGGTTGCATGGTTGTCTACTCTCTGGTGGTTGCATGGTTGTCTACTTTCTGGTGGTTACATGGTTGTCTACTTTCTGGTGGTTGCATGGTTGTCTACTTTCTGGTGGTTGCATTGTTGTCTGCTTTCTTGTGGTTGCATGGTTGTCTACTTTCTGGTGGTTGCATGGTTGTCTACTTTCTGTCTATTTGTAATGAATGTGGCTGAAATGGCCAAAAACTGCGTCTAACTACTTTTGCCTACAAATGATAGATAAATAATGACAATGATCATACGGAAAGCTAAGACCTAACAAAGGCCCCTCATTACCACTACTCTAAATGCAAAACAAACATCACAAACAGCTTTGTTCTAGATTTTATTCATAAAATTATTTGTCCATAAAGTAAAAACAAATGTGAGATGAAAATGTACTTAATTCATACTGTCCAATGCGTCACAATGTCATAAAGGTTATTATAAATGCTTGCGAGGATAGCAAACTCCTATGTCACATGTATGATGAGCGGGCTCCCGTATGTATCACTATTACAGAGATGCAGACAAAATAAAAAGCAATATATCAAATAGCCGCACAAGTCTATCTGTTCTGTCTTGGCCCCCGAGTACATATTGGTCATTGGCTTAGTAAGGGGAAAGCAGCTGCCAGTTACCAATTTTCTGTACCCTCCACCAGTACCAGTTTTCTCTAGTGCCCACTAATCATTGAGTAACAAAGGATATACATGACTAGACAAATATAGCTGGGCTATCCCTGCCCTTCAGAGCTTACAATCTAAAACCATTATGACAACTTACTTTCAAGACCTAAACTGACCACTGTATAATTTTGGTAAAATTGAAAGAACAAAATTAGCATTGATCTTTTGGTTTTTGCTTCTGTCATATATATTTAATACAACGTGACAACTCACTTAAAATAGAAGAAACTTTTTGCGCAAGATGATATAAAAAGTCTGTGTCAAAAAAGCTAAAAGGATGCTAAAGTGTGCAAGGCTCTGTTCACACTAGTACTTTTCTCTGTATGATTCTGTTACATTGTTTCTTTTAAAAAAAAATGTAAAGAAACATTTTCATTAAAGGGGTTGTCTCATCTCAGAGTTTCATAGGATGCATGAATGAAATAATGCTGCTTTGCTCTGTCACTTCCTGGTCAAGCTGTCTGTAATTAGCAGATGAGCTCCGTGTATTCAGACTTCTGTTTTAGTCTAGATTAGCTAAATTGCCTTCTCTGAGGTCCAGAGAAGCTTCTGAGCTAATGTAAACAGTAGAGTAATTAGTCTTTTGTCTGAAAGATCAGATAACACACAAGCTCTCACATGGCAGGCTACAACCTATGTGATAACATCACTCCCTACTATCAGACAGAACAAACAGCAGGAGAGAAGGAGTACACAGGTCGGTCACTTGGGGAACCAGAGAGAGCACAGAAGGTGATAAAATCACTTGTAGCTCCTTAACAAAAAAAGATGAACAACACAATATATTTGGAAAACGTCTTCATTTAATGTTCCCTACATTTTGAAAGCTATTCTTTGTAGCGAGACAACCCACGCAGTAGTCCCCACTGCACGGGTTTTTCAGACCGTCGGCCATCCGAAAAACAGAACAGGTTGACAGTCGGTTTACAGACGGCTTTCAAGTCCAAAACAGTCTGTAAAACAGACTGAAAACCTGTGCTGTGGGGACAAGCCCTAAGGTGTAAACGGTGCCAACAATTGCTGAAAATGAAATTTTTGCAAAATGTATTCACAATTTTCGTGCATTTTGGTGAGTGTGCTCCGCAGTTACCTAAGGATGAAAACTGTAGTTTGTCAATAAGAACTCTGCCTAAAACTTTTATGTAGATTTATAAATGCTAAAGCCAGAATATGGCAACATTTGGGTGCAATTTTATAGCTTTACCATCATCTAAAATTAGCCAGATGTATTAAAGAGGTTTTGCCACGATCTCATTTCATACCTCCTGCATCCAGCTCTTCGGCTCTGTGCGCCCAGAAGGGGGCGTGTGATTTGAATTGCATATCATGTGACCCAGCAGGATGACGTCACCAGGCCTTTCTTCTCTCTAGTGAAAGAAAGGTCTGTTTATGTGTAGAACTGGAAGGGAAGATCTCTCCTCAGGGAGAGCACCGAACGAACGGCTTGTAGAGTTTTTGTTTTGCCCTTTCGCCCTCTACTTAGCATCTGCATATCACAAGGCATTATGGGAAAGGGGCTGAGCCCCTTTCCCATAATGCCTTGTGATATGTGTAGAACTGTAAGTAGCCACATTGTAGCTCAGAGGTAAAACTTTTGCCTCCAGGCACAAGGGTCCTTGGTTCAAATCCCTGCAGGACCCCAACCTGTGGATTTTATTTCTCTTTATCAATGCACAGACCTGATTTGAGGTTTCTTTTTTAATGTATTTGCACTGTTTGAATAATTACTAAGGAGTTCAGAGGACAGGAGTAGAATGACAGCACCTGGGGTTTGAACACTCAGTAGAAGCCTGAGAGGAGAGGTGATGTCTGAGCATGTGCGACCAGGACTGAGGAGCTCTTGTCCCTGGTCGTATTCCCTGGAGATGAGCTGTAAACAATGGATCACTAACGGAGCAGCTAAAACAAAAATGGTGCAGAAATTGTAATAATAATGAATGGTGAAAAGGTTTATTATTTAATTTACAAACTTCCCACGTCAATTTTACTTTGTGGCAAAACCCCTTTAATGTACTTATTCCAACAATCTTTTTTTCTTTGGACTTATGAATGAGGCGCCAGTCTTAGTAAATCTGCTGCTTTTCAGGTGCTACACAACAGCTGCGACCATTATAAAAAAAAATCAAATAATGTTTGGGGGTGGACATTTTAAGCACAGATGCTACATGGTTTGAGTTTATTAATACACGTTACTAGAAATACCAAACAACATCTGGACTTATGGATTCTCTCTCTAGCTGACTATATCGTCCAAACTTCTACAGCTACCACAATGTACCATAATGTCTTTCCCCCTTTCTCACAATCACTATCATTATGTATTACTTTAGACCAAAGGCAAAATTATGGCTGCATTATTACGTTCTACTTAGGGGCCTTAAAGGGGTTGTCTCACTACAAGGATTGCTTTTTATGTTAAAGATCTTGCAAAAATAAGTCACTTTGCAATATATGTCCATTAACTGTGTCCTACCTATTCCCAGGTATCCCCTCTTGTATGGGCTGCATCAGCTCCTCAGGTTGCTATAGCTACAGACCTGTTCAATCTCTCCTGATAGGCTGCCAGCACTGGTTGCTATAGCTACAGACCTGGCCTCTACTGCAGCCTAGTGGAAGCCAGTAAACGCCCCTGAATTCAAAATGAAACCAAGAAAACAGAACTGAGGTGAGACGAATCAATGTAGTGAGACAACCCCTTTAACACAGACTTTAAGCTTGTGTTGATAAACCCTAATATTATTTCAGTGGCTCAGTTTCTAATTTTGGGAGGTAAAATAATTGGTTTATGCTAAATCTCATAGATTTTAGTTTAATTGAACAGAACAGCTAGCTGTAGACATAACAATTCTAGTTAACAATCCAACCAAACATAGCCAGTGATATTTCCCTTGCTGTATTGGTTCTGTGTGCAAAATATCTAGTTGACTATGTGTATAATTCTTTCCCTTTAAGCGTCTTAATAGTAAAAACAAGAATTAAAAACACCGGGATATTCATCTGATTGGACCCCAATATTTATACCTATGACTTGCTTCAAGGGGTTTTCCATTTTCAGAAAAAGCATGGCAGCCAGCTGGGAAGTTGTAGAATGAAGAGCAAAAAAAAAAAACTTGCCTATTAACCCTGCTCTATGCCAGCATCACTGCCGGTCCTGGTGCGCCTGCTGATGATGTCATGATCAGTGGTCGGATGATGATGATGAAGCCTCAGTAGTCAGGTGCCATATATCCAGGAAGAGACTGCTGAGGCCTGTGAATAGCTGCATCGTCAACGAGAACAGTGAACATGACGTCTCCAGCCCGAGCGGCGGCCACCGCTAGAACACAGTGGGTTTAAAAAGAGTTTCGTTTTTTTTTTTTTTTTTTTTAATCAAGAAAATTTTTATTCTTTTTTTATTATATACTTAACAAACGAAAATAAAGCATCACTCAGTCGTGCATCAAGTACAGAGGTCTAGAAAAGGTTTTTTTTTCCTTTTTTAGAACATCCCAGAGCAGCTGCTATTTCTAAAAATGGAAAAACCCTTGAAAATGGACAATGTAATTTACAATAATTTTATGAAACCATTAGTATCAAAAAAGTGAAAGAACCAGGTCCCTATGATTGACCTGGCATAACCTATGAATCAAGGAACTTACATATTCCTAATACGCAACACTATTATCATGTACACTGTAGCAAGGATTTGTACCGAAAGATGATTAAGAGGCCAGGCACCGAGCCAGAGTCCAGGGTGTAATCAAGGCAATGATGTCGAGCAAATCCCTCAATGTTAATGAATTTTGAATTCTTAAATATGACCCTGTTAAATGTTAAAACATAGTAGCAGCATTTTATTTAAATTTAACAATTTCTATAAGTTTTCTATCATAAAAGAAAAAGAGAGTAAACAGAGAAATGAATACTTTAACTGGAATCATAATCCAGTAAAGTATGTATTAAATGTGTTCCACAGAAATAGAAAGAAAAAGAGAATTTTACTTCTAAGGGCATGTCCCCACGGCACGGGTTTTCGGACGTTTTTTTAGACGGCTTGCGGTTTTCGTCTGAAAAACCGTCCGAAAATGGAAATGGGGCTCTATGGAAAACCCTTGCAGCAGTCCCCACTGTACGGGTTTTCCGCCCAGCGGTTTTTCCGCCCGCGGGCCGCCCGCAGACCATTCAACATGCACATTCTTCCAACCGGTTTTCGGACGGAATATGTGCAAGTGAATGTGAAGGGGAAGGGCTTTACTCCGCTCATCGCGAAGAAAAGATGCCCTCCCCACCGCGGCCGTGGGGACGACCGCAAAACAGGATAAACCGACCGGTATTTGTCCCTTGCCGTGGGGATGCACCCTAAGGGTATGTTCACACGGCATATTGGGGTGTGTACTGTACGCACCGCAGTACATCGTCTGTTTTATAAGTACGCGCTGTCCAGCACGTACTTGAAAAGCACGGGGGGCGGGGTGTTCATCCGCCTCCACTATCAGCGGCGTAGAGGTGACATGTTCTCTCCCCCGGGATGCAATACGATTGTATTGTATGCTGGGGGAGACGATGCGTATCCATAGTTCTCAATAATATCTATGAATTACCGTAATTGCGGCACGCATTTTGGCCGTATTAAAGCGCACATATGCGGCAAAATGCGTGCTGCAGTTACGGCGTGTGAACATACCCTAAAGGCAGGGTGATGAAAATTTATCGGTGCAGTGATGTAAGAGTCCAAAATCTACATCTTGTCTTTTTGGTAATTCAAGGATTATTGCCAAATAATACTATGTAAATTATATTCTGTACCTATGTTTTCACTACATTATTAGTATTTCTATATTTCTATATCTTTTTATGTGGATATTATTTACCGTAATATATGTCACTAACAGGCCGTGCCGATCTGATCTAAATATCTACATATAAAAGCATTTTATTTTATTAAAATAGACTATGATATTACCTTAAAAACACATACAATAAAAATTAAACTGCTCCCTTATTATAAATGTATATATAAAACAAATAGTAGTTTATGTAAAACATCGCATGCGCAGTGTTCTTTGTAATTAGAGTTCAAGTTTTCCAATAGAAAAGTAGAGTAAGCCCATAGCGGCCCTTCGGTTTTATTCCTTGGCATTGCTTAGATTAATATAGAACTAATAGGATAAAGAGATTGAAATTAATCTTTTAATGTTCGGTCCCTTTGACATGGGCTGGTGATGGGGCTTGAACTTTCACAAGAACATTTGATCACCAGATCTTTGGCCAGTGTAAACATCCCCCCCAATCAGCCAAAAAGTACACAAACACTTGTCTATTAGCTGATCAGGTTTATGCATAAAATGCTCATTGGTTGGCAGCACTTCTCCATGTGTAAAAAGAGGGGAGGGGTGCTACCGTTGTAATGAAAACTATTTGCGGGGGGGGGGGGGGGGAAGTGAAGGATGACATAAATTGAATGAAGAGATTTTAGTGGGGAGGGGCTGAATTAGAAAAAAATTAATCCAAAAAACAAATAACACCAGCGCCTGATCGAAAGTGCCTCCAAAAACTAAGCAGCTGAGTGTATCAGGACTTTCTGCACAATCCAAAAATTAAGGCTAAATATAAGGGTATGTACACATGGTATCTCGTACCAGTGTGCGCCGCAAGACACTGTGTGTTTAGAAGAACGCACTGATCAGCGCGTTCTCCTAAAGCGCAGGGGGGGACCCCCATTCACTATCATTATCCCCGCCATGTCACTTCTTTCTGCTGGCGTTCAATACACGGCGGGGAACACGGCAAGTAATCACAGCTTTCTATGAGAACTATGGCTACCGGAATTACAGAACATATTTCGGGACGCATTGCAGCGCTGTTACGCCCCGAAACACGTCCTAAAAGTCGCCGTGTGAACAAAGCCTAATATTCAAAACCCTAGCACATTAGATATGTGGGTTAACGCAAGTGTAATCAACCAAAGGTAGCAATTCAAATATGGAACATATTGCCAACATCATCAATCACCAATGCAAATCTCTAAACACTCTACAATGCACATGTATAATAAATATAGTGTACCTTTTAGGATTCTGTTCTCATCAATCTGATATGGAAGTAGCCTCAAAGGGGCTATCCTGTCCTTGTGGGGGTCCAAATTAGCTTAAAAATAACAAAGGGTGCACCTAGACAGATTACAACATGCCTTGCTGCTATGAAAGTGCTTTCTGATTTTATTCACAAAATGGCAGCTTCTTATACTTTTGCAGATTAGTAGATAAGAAGCATCACATGGACCTGGCTGTGAGGGTCTATTGGCACGTCCTTATCTACAGACCCCTCCTCACAGCTCAGGAATGTTTGGACACAGGGTGTAACTTCAAAAGAGGTGCCATCTTGGATTACACGACGGTCTCTACAAACTACTACAGGCGGCCATTTTGTTAACACATTAGTGACAAAAGACATACAGACAGCTTTTACATGCTGTGTTACATAGGTATGTGCCTACTATACATATATATATATATATATATATATATATATATATATACATACATACATATACACGAGGTATATACTAACTAATACATTAAAATAGAGACACAAAGCAGTCCATGATAGAGTGGTAGGATGGAAGAGTCCATGTTGGATAATAATGGTAATTGTATTCCTTTTGAAATAAAAATTGCTTCTAGAGATAACCAGCGGGCTAATAGATTCACAAAATGCAGGTCAAGGAATACAATTACCATTATTATCCAACACGGACTCTACCATCCTACCACTCTATCATGGACTGGATTGATGAGAACAGAATCCTAAAAGGTACGCTATATTTATTATACATATGTATTGTAGTGTTTAGAGATTTGCATTGGTGTTGTTGGCAATATGTTCCATATTTGAATTGTTATCTTTTGTTGTTTACACCTGTGTTAAAGGGGTTGTCTCATCTCAGTTTCATACGATGCATGAATGAAATAATGCTGCTTTGCTCTGTCACTTCCTGGTCAAGCTGTCTGTAATTAGCATATGAGCTCCGTGTATTCAGTCTGCTAATGAGTCTAGGTTAGCTCAGAAGCTTCTCTGGACCTGCTAGCAGGAGATTTATCTAAAGTAAACAGCAGTAATTACTCTTTTGTCTGAAAGATCAGATAAAAACAAGCTCTCACTGTCCGAAGTTCTGTGCTGGCCACGACCTGTGTGATGATGTCACTCCCTGCTATCAGATAGAACAAACAGTAGGGGGGGAGAAGTACACAGGTCGGTTACTTGGGGAACCACAGAGAACCAGGAAGGTGATAAAATCACTTGTAGCTCCTTAACAAAAGAAAATGAACAACACAATATATTTGGAAAACGTCTTCTTTTAGTGTTCCCTACATGTTGAAGCTATTCTTTGTAGTGAGACAACCCCTTCAACCCACATATCTAATGCGCTAGTCTTCTATATACTATATTTAGAAAAAAAATAAGCCTCACCTCTCCAACTGACTCCATCCTATTGATGAGCTCCAGTCCCGAAGCACATGCCAATGACAACACGGGCATGGGCAGCCAATCACAGGACTCAATGGTTATTTGCTGTTAGAAGAGAAAGACACCGCTGAGGCCTGTGAACGTCTGGATGGTCACGTGGTTGAAAAGGTGAGTCTCATTTTTTTTATTTCAATGAGCATGCCGCAGATCCGAAAAATCCAGATCATGCTTTAATTTCCATGCAGAAATTTTCTGGTGCATGTGAATGGGATTTTGAAAACTCCAATCACTTTAACTATGTGGGTATGTTCACATGGCGTGTTGGATCCCATTTTGGATCTGTGTTTCGGACTCTAAACGGACCCAAACATGCGTCTAGCAATGTGCAGTATGAATTACATTGCTTTTAATGTAAAACACGCATAGGTGTTCAGACGAGTGATCGCTTATGTGTGTTTTACATGCGTCTTTCTGATCCATTCAAAGAATTGTCATATAAAATTTTTGATTAAAAGACACAGCAAAAGCCCTTTTTAAAAAAACCTTTAGGGTGCGATCCTGTTTGCAGCCAAAACGAACCCCAAAGACGAAATCTGCATTTTGCTGGATTGACGCAGCGCTTGGAATTGTTTTTTTTTCGGATCCAAAACGCTTTTTGTGAACCTCCCCCAATTTTGCTTTGGATTTGTGGTTCAAAATTTTGCAAAGAATCTGCATTTCAATCCGCCAAAGTGTGGAAAACCGCCCAACTACTGCGTAAATTTCATGGGGTTCCAGTTTTTTCAGAAATTCCAAAACACATCGTTGGACAAAAAAAAAGTTTTTTTTAAAAGAAGGGGTCTAAAATGCGCAAAATAAAATGATGCCCCAAATGATTTTTAATATGAATGACTATTTTATATTAGTAATTTCCAAATTCTAGTCATTTAAAACCTGAACAAAAGGAATCCACTTTTTATTAAAGGCAGAAACCTTTTATCAGGGCCTTTTGGGAAATTTTTCCTTTTTAATTTTCCCAAAAATGTTTCCCTTTGGGCATTTATCAATGAAAAACATTTTGGGGGAGATTAAACAAAAGGCAGTTGCTTTCCCGAATTTGTCACCAAAAATTTTCGCCAAAAAAAATGTCTTCAAGCTTTACAACCCCATTTTTTCTTGTATTTCAGAGGTTTCCAGAACTTTTGCGCCTTTTGCTGACCAAAAGGGGGATTTGGCCCCTTTTTAAAAGAAGGGTTTGGCCCCCAAAATTTTTTTTGCAGTTAGTGGCATAAAAGTTTAAACAAATTAATGGTGGTACAAAGTTAGAATAGACGTTCTTTTTTTTCCCGCACCGATTTATAAAATAACTGGATTAAATGTGGGTTTCAAAAGTAAGACTTTTTTGGTCTAAAATTAAACCTTTCTTTCAGTAGACACTATTGATAAATGTGTCTCAATGTGTTGTAAATTATGGGATAATGGTCTGCTGATTGTAAGATATGATCTCCCCCTCAGATAATCCAAACAATTTTAGGCTGAGAACCCTGGAATGATAGATGTTCCTATAGGATGCAGTGCCTACTCAGCCTCGCTACACTTGGGGGGACATGTATGAAAACTGCTTAGGTTTAAAACTATCTTTGTTTCCCATAACAAACAATCTTAGCTCCCCTTTTATTTTTTAGAGAAATATTTTGAGATTAAGGGGATATCTGAATTTGGGTTTTTTGGGCAACCCAAAGGGAAAATTTTTTAAAGCTAGACAGTTTTTTTAAATTTTCCCCCCCAAAAGGGACTCTATTTTGGGTGTAGTTATCCCCAAATTCACATGTAGCTCGCAGGAGCCTAGAATGTGAAAGGTATTTAAGGGCCAAAAAAGTTAAGTTTCCCAAAAATACCCGAAAAGCTGTTTCGGGGGTTTTTTCCCCTCTTAGTGTGGAAGCACCCTTTCTGGTTGGGTGGGGGGTGAGGCAAAAGTGGGGTCCTCAGCTCTTTTCCCCCTAACCTTGCTTTAAAGAAAAACAGTCGTGAGGTTTGGAATGGCAAGTAAAAAACCCCCAAAACCCACCCAAATTTATTGGTTCATCTCCTTAAATAGAGACTTTTCGCCTTTTTCCCATTTTCCCCAAGTGTTTCGAGAATGAAATATTTCCTTTGGACTGCATCCTATTAGGGAAAATCTATCTTCTGGGTTCTCAGCCTAAAATAGTATGAATTATGTGAGGGGGAGATAATATCTTACCATCAGCAGAACATTATCCCATAATTAACACATTGGGGGTTTTCATACTTGTGGACCTTGGTGTCAAATTTTGTAACACCAGGTTCACATCCGCATCGGAGTGTCCATGCTGAGCCTTGAGTGCAGATTCCTTAAGAAATTATGGAAAACAGCACTCAGCATTGTTTTTCCCATTAAAATAACGGACACCACAATAGAAACTTGATGGACACCATTGTGGTCAATGGGGTCCATTGGACGGCATTGGTGTCTGTCATTTAAACGGTCTAATGTTGCCTGTGAAAACCCTCCAGACCCTCCAGGGCAGATGTAAACCAACCCCTTACTATGTTCCCCGGGCTAATTGCGGGGCACATAGTACCCCCGCAATTCCCCGGGTGTTGGGAGCTCGCTGATACGTCGTATTGTACGAGTGGGGAGAGGAGGCGAATCCATAGTTCCTATGAAACGGGGTTCCCAAAATTTCGGCGCGCTCTCGCTCGTATTAAGGAAAAACACACGAAATGCGTGCCAAAAAATACCACGTGTGAACATGCCTTATAGAAAAATAAATGGCAATTTTTTCAATGTTAAAAATTAGTACATTCACAAAAAAATATACAAAAATCTATGAAGCGGACTAGTGTAATGACCCCCCATTAAAATATCTTATTGTTTAGTGCTATGGCTGAGGGCTCAAAGATTTTCTTTATCCAATCATAAAGAATTAATTGTCCCTTGTTCAACTTCCCCAATGCACTCAGCGGTGGGAAAACCCCAAACAATCAAAAAGTGAAGTTACATACTCTATCTGATTATCTAAAAAAGAAGAAGCTTCACAACAAAACCAAAATAACCAAAAACGATAAAAAAAAGCAAAAGTTTTTCCACAAAAAATACTAGTATACCCTGTGAGTCTTTCCCTCCTTTCCCCTTGATGTCAAGGACTCAGCAGGGAGATGATTAAAAATTAGAGGTAAACAGCATTAAAAAGAAATATATGTTTAGGAGACTGTAAACTGTTGGTAGATAAAATGCCCCTCATTTATTAAATCTAAAGTTTAATCCTCTTTAAGCAATAAAATTTTTTTCTGAGAATTTCCACTGTAGTTAAAGCCATGGTTTTTGGCGCCAGGATTTGGAACCGTTTAAGCACAAACCTTATATTTTAAAAAACCAAAAACAAAATCCAACACTAAAACTAAAATAAATTTATACAGTAAAGGGTTTTTATTCCCTGCTATTCCAAAAAAAAGCAATAACATGATTTTCTGGGGGGGTCTTTACTTTTTTAAATGTGTGGTATAATAATGTCAGCACTGAAGGACGAACGCCCGATCTTAAAAACATGCCCCCTTAGTTTCTCTGAACCCATATTTCAATAAGGATTCATACATTAATGGTTCTTTGTATTATACCTTAAAATCTTTAATTTTGAGAAAAATGAATCAAAATTCACTTTTTTGTATAAATAATTTGGGTCAAAATTTGGCTCAGCTCAAAATAAATACTCCCCAATTGGGCACCATAGTTCAAACGGATTTATTTGGAAAAAATCTAGCGGGAATTTAAACCCAGTGTTATTTTTTGAGGAAAAAATCCGACAAGACAATTACATCACCTCCACTTAAACTAATGCTTACGGTTTGTTCATGGTCTTCCCACCAACACCAGAGTTTTGAAACCCGTTTCCATAGGGGATGAAGGGCACCCGTTTTAAGCCCCCCAACCCTGGTGGACTCAGGCAATCCTTGAAAACCCCGGAAAGGGGGCCCCCAAGCGTTGAGTAGGTTTTTGATGGGACCTGATAGGGGGGGGAGATGGACTTGCTGAGGAAATTCCCCTTTTTGGCCACACATCTGGGGGTGAAAAGGCTGTACAAATTGCCAAATTTCATTTTAAAAAATTTTTTGGCCCCCGACATGTTCTGAAGAACCCCCCACTGGATGGGGGGCAGGGGTTACCAAAGGGCACTGACCCCGGAAATTTTGACTGGACTTTGAGGTTTTAGAGTACTTGTGGGTTTTCCGAGGAGATTGGAAGTGTACATTGGCTGAGGAAAAAGGCGGAGGGGAACCCCCTTTAGGTTGTGGGTAGCTTTGGTGCTCTGGTAACCAGGTTGAGGGCCTGCTCATAGCCAGGGATAAAAAAATTAGCTAAGGAAAAATAGGTGTGTTGGGGACCACTGGGTGGTTGGGGGGAAAATTAGAAGTAAAGCATTATTATTAGTCTGTGGCCCCCATACCATGTTTCCGCATGTGCTGCAAAACATTTCCCGATATGAAGAAATTTATCAAAATAAGGAATTTTGGGGCTATATGTCCCAATGTGATGAAGGCATCAATGCTGTGGTTTTAAAACAGAAAATGTTACCCCTATTCATGGAATGAAGGGTTTTAGGGGGAAAGTGTTGAAGATGGCATGGGGAAAAAGCTTTGAAAAGGTTTCGCCTTTGGGCTGGATGTTGTTTTTAAAGGAAGGCCGGTTCTGCGCTGCCAATGGGGAAACCTAAAAAACAAAAAATACAGCAATTTTTAAAAAATTTGTAAAGACCCTGAAAAGCAAAGCAGAGGAACCAAATAACTTCGGAAACACGAATCTGTTTGCTGATAAACTGTTGGGGAAATTTCAAGCTCCAACCCAAAGATCTTTAACCCTGACTGAAAATGATTTTTTGGTTTTGGGGGATGCTTAAAATGTGCAAAAGCACAAAATTATTAAAGGATTGCCTTCAGGGGCAAACGTAAGTCACCACAAAATTGACAAGTTTTCGAAATGCAGCTACTACTTTCATGGAAAATATGATGTATTTCAAATTTTAATTTTTTAAAAAATTTAAAACAGGATCCCGGTTATGAACGGGGTATTTGTTTTTTAAGTTTAATTTTATATAAGTCAAACATTATTTATAAATTTAACCCATATAAAAACTATATTTATAAAAAATTTTTTTTTTTTGGATAGTGCGCAAAGGGTTTTTTCATTAGTTTTTCTTATGTGCCCCTTAAGAAGATTTCACCTCATTTTCACTCATGGCTGCTTTGGGAGCTGGGATTTTCATTCCACACTATTATTCCTTTTGGAACTTGGAACTACAAGTCCCCGCATCCCCCTAAGCTCCGAACAGGGGCAAAAATAAATCGGAAAGGGGGGGTAAGTCGGGGGGTCCTGTACCAAAAAAATTTTTTGGTTATTTGATTTTTTTTTACTTTAAAGAAAAAATAGTGATACAATACAAAACAACAACTCTGTAAGTTTTTGGGGTTTTTAATTATTTTAAAATTCGTCAGGATGTCACAGATTTCCTGGGGAAACATTTCATATGCTGACACTGACCTGATGCTGAAATGTCGGCACTTGCTAGATTGTACTATTTTACAGGATTATACATTAAAAGGGTTTGAAAATATGAAAAAGTAGCCCTTTTTTCAAGAAACAAACCATGCTAGTCCATGGCTTGATTTTATTGTAGCTTAACCCAAACCCTGATGGGACCAACTGTAATAATAGTACAGCCAATCACAAAAATTTCCTTTTTTCCCTTAAAACGTGGACAGTCCCCTTTAAGAAGTTAGTTGGGCACCAACATCTTCGGTCACGTTAGCAAGAAATTTTTTCACATCCAAAATGGGGATGGGAAAATTATAAAGTAGGTCAACCAAAAAACCTTTTGAAAAAAAGGGGAAAACGCCATTAAACTTGGCTACAAGGGTTTGCATACGGTTTTGGGCCTTTAGCTGAATGTCTTCATCTATTTTTAAAGGGTAAAAATAAGGTCACGAGCCAAGGCAACTTTGGCCCAAATTGGGGGGGTTGCCTCGGTTAAAGAACCTTTTCCTTCTTTTGGGGGAACAAGTACTATTAAATATTAATAGGGCGAAAAAAAAAAACACACGCCCACAATTTAACCCAAAGAGAGGAAATAGGGGAATGAAGGAGGGGGGTAGGAGCTTTTAAGGGTTTATTTTCCCTACGAAAAGACTTAAACCCCCAAACTTAAGAGCCAATCTGCCCCAAAGGAAAATTTTCTTTCCCTGAACCCAAATTGCCATCAGACGGGATCTAAATTTTTTTATATGGACAAAGTAGGGATATTATTTTAAAGTAACCTTTTTAAAACCCTCCCGTTCCTGCTGTGCCCAGCTCCTAAAGGTTATTCCAAGATTCATTTCCTTGGTAAAAGAAGGCTTTCCTTCGGAATGACCCTTTTTTCTCCAGAAAAAGGAAAATCCCTTTCCCCACCACTTTTTGGATTCTTTGATTAAGGATGGTATGATTTATATTTTAATTTTTGCTATTATGCTGGTTTTTAATATTTCATTTGGTATATTTTTCAAAGGGCCCAAAAAATTTTATTGTTACCCCTGATATGTGTTTCATACATGGCCAGAGCTTCCCCAGGGCCTGTAATGTGGTCAACATACTGTTCAAATGATTTTGCTTGAAAGGGGCTGAGTCCGGGTCAAACAAAAAAATATTGCAAGAGAAACAATAAGGTGAGCAGGCAAAATCCAAAAAATACAACTCCCCAAATCAAAGCTTCAAAAAAGTTTGCAATCGTCTTTTGTATTTTTTATGATAAGTAAATGAAAAACGTCAAAAAACAATTCCCACTTAGTAATTAAGCAAAAAGATTTAGTAGCATTCTAAGCTTATAGAAAACACTGTAATGTAGGGAAGGGGGGATTTACAGCCCTTTTTGTAATCTGTTGTTCCTTCCCTTTATCACTGAAACGGAAAGGAAGGTCTCCTTTGATTGCAATGGGGTTTTTAAAGTCATTAGGTCATTCCGCTCCGTTTTATCAAAATCCCTTTTTTTTTTGTTTGAGAAAGAAGGGGGGGCTGCACTAATTGTCCTAAAAAAAGGGTTTTTGACGGAAAAAAGCATTTTGTTTTTTTTACACTCATTTAATTAAACCCAAAATTTAACCCCAAAGGTCCTATTTGTATCCGCCTCTTTTTTCCATTTAAAGGTCCGGTTTTCATTTCTTTACATAACAGAAAACAACCTAAACAAAAATGGACCATCCTTTTAAAATATTAAAAAATTCAGAAAAAATGGTTTTTGAGTGATTCAAATATACATTTTTTTTTTAACGTAACCAGGGGGGTCGCTTGGGAGGTTTTTTTTTCGGGCACAAAACCCCCCCTAAAGCTTTTCCCCCCCGAGTCTCAGACCGCCGCTCCAGGCTCGGGCCTGCAGCAGCGACTTTTTTATTGGGTGTTTGGGTTTTG
>JAODAL010034288.1:0-44454 GCA_025379985.1 Phyllomedusa bahiana
TAAAAAACCCCCCCAAAAAAACCCCCCCATTTTAAAATCAACCCCAAACCGAAAAAAAATTAAATGACTAAAACCCCCTAAAAATTTAGGAAATGACTCAATTCACAGATTAAATTTTAAACAAATAAATTTAAACCCCCCTAAATTATTTTAAACCCCAATGTAACAAAGACCTCAGAACTCCTCTCCCCTATTATAACACAGATCGCGGACTGAAAACTACCAATATAATATGGATGCCTAGGTACAGCCCCCCAATATAATACAAATGCCCAAGTTCAGATCCCTCATTATAACGCACTAATTTAATATAGACCACAGGTACAGCTTCCCAGTATAATACAGACCCTTGCCCACAGGCCCCCGAAAAAATTTAAGACGAGTGTTGAGCGAATTTTATCGACAAAGTTGAAATCGGCAAGGTTTTTATGGTGATCGAAAGTTCAAGATCATGCGATAATTAAAGTTAAAATCTGTGCATCATCTATGAAGATCGCGCCTTTTTGGGCGTTCCTGTAATTTTTGGGGGCCCACAAATCAGATTACAGAATAGAGCAGGGTGAGATGTGTGTGCAAACGTCATGACTGGGATGTGTATGGTTGCGATTGCGGGAAAAATTTCACATAAACCCTTCGTTTTACATAGAACAGCGTTTCCTGTTTTCAGCCTCAGTGTCTCCCCAGCTCTCATACGATAGGCCCTTTGCGCTCTGCCTGGGGCCCAAAAACAGCTCAGCGAAATTAGTCTATTCTGCACAGCAGAAACCTCTACTATTAGCTGTGATCCTTCCAATTTATTAGATTAGAGATTTGAAAATTTTATGTATTTTACTAGAGAATTTTAAAGCAGCATCTACCGCTGTAAATTCACGGGGGAGAAAAGGGGGGGGGGGCCGGGGGCGAACACAGCAAGGCTCT
Source organism: Phyllomedusa bahiana (assembly GCA_025379985.1). Classification (NCBI taxonomy): domain Eukaryota; kingdom Metazoa; phylum Chordata; class Amphibia; order Anura; family Hylidae; genus Phyllomedusa; species Phyllomedusa bahiana. Next base: position 919 of record JAODAL010034288.1, read on the forward strand.
TCTATAAAGAACACGGGAAAAGTTCACCAAGACTTAGTGTAGATATTGTAAATGGAATATCTTTATTATTAACAGTTTGCTATTGAAATATTTCCTGGGTATTGGGCACCTGAACTTAAATTGGATACACATCATTTCTAGTAACTGCAGGTCTCTTTGTTAGCTGCAAAACTCCACTTTTATTATCAGTATACATTTCAGATAGATGTTCAATTTTCAATTTTACCATTACACATGTGACTGTTGATATATCCACCTTGCAGTTAAATTACAAATCCAGCAATCTTGTAGTCAGCACACAGGTTGTTTGTTGCCAAAAATAACCGTGTATCGTACGAAAACATCACAGTTACGTGTTTTTTGACTTTTGCGCCCCCAGCATTGTTCATTGACGCAGCATCCACGTAGATCTTAAAAACAGCAATTCTATATTCACCACAGGTGAATTGAAAGGTGCATAAAAAAAACGTTTATTATATCAAAACAAACAGTTACGTGTTTTTTTGACTTTTGCGCACCCAGCATTGTTCATTGACGCAGCATCTACGTAAATCTTAAAACAGCAATTCTATATTCACCACAGGTGAATTGAAAGGTGCAAAAAATACCGTTTATTATACCAAAACATAACAGTTACGTGTTTTTTTGACTTTTGCGCACCCAGCATTGTTCACTGACGCAGCATCTACGTAAATCTTAAAACAGCAATATCTATATTCACCACAGGTGAATTGAAAGGTGCAAAAAATACCGTTTATTATACCAAACATAACAGATACGTGTTTTTGACTTTTGCCCAGTCCAAAATTTGTTGATAGACACCTTGCAGTTAAATTTGAATCCAGCAATTTTGTTTTGATTAGAGGGATTTGAGAATAGCTGTGATTTGCCGTCTTTTAATAAGAGACTTTACAAAACTATTCCATACCTTCTCAAATTTTTATATTTCTGAACATGGAGCGAAATGCAGGTGGTAAGCGAGCAAAGAGGGGGTAGGACATGGAGGTAGAGTACGAGAGAAGGTGCTCCTTCCAGTGCTGGCGACAAACACGCATGCCAGCGGATCACTCAGTTGCAGGACCGTCAAGCCTGTCATCGCTGGGTCAGGACCTGTGAATCTAAGTAACGAACATCGTCGCCAATCTGTCCTTCAGTGGTTAATGCAACCTGCATCTAGCACTTACCTCCTCGTCCTCTCCAGTCACGGCCACAAATGTCATCATCATCATCGTCATGTGGGTCATGTGGTTATTGGGGTCATGCTGCGGTCCAGGACAGTTCTAGTCAATGTCCAGTTTCAACTAAAATTGTGTGTTGAAAGACTCCTTTTTCCGGCATTTTTTTGAATCTGGGGGTCAGACGGGTTTAAGGGTCTACTGGGGGCCCAGGACGGGACATTAAAATTCCTTTTCAACTAAAATGGGGTTGAAAGACTCCTTTTTCTGCACTTTTTAAACTGTGGGTCAGACATTTAATGTCATTCTGCGGTAAGGACAGAATAGTTATTCCATTCAAACTAAAAGGTGGTTGAAAGACCCTTTTGGGGCACTTTTTAAAAAGGGGGGGTCATGCGGGTTTTGGGCTCATGTGCTTCCAGGACGGGGATTTTTCAATGCCAGTTCAATAACAGAGGGTTTCAAATCATACTCCTTTGCACTTTTTAATTTGTGGGGTTGATGCAGGTTTAAAAAGGTCAGGCTGGGGGAAAAGACGGGGATAGTGAAGGCTGGATTTTTTTTTTCTGTGATTTTTTATAACCCAAAGTTTTGCCTAAGATGTAGCACAATCCTTTGACTGTTGTGGATGTTAATTTCATTTCCCCACCCTTGTTTGGGTGTAAAATGAAGGTTTGTTGCTCTCCCATAGACTTTAAGGAATCGCTCAAAATCGTCCACATCGAAAAACCTACGAACGGCCACTACCGTTTCGTCTTCGATAGCCAACGCAATCGCTCAACACTAATTAAGACACATTTTCCGACACAACCCTCCAGTATTATACAGGACATATCTCCCCACCTCCAATATAATACAGACCAAGGGTACTGCCTCACAATTTAATACAATCCCCCCCACCCCCCCCCCCCCCCCCACCCCTCACCAAAATAATACAGATATCCCCTGGACACAGCTCCCACCAATATAATGCATGCCCCTCACAGACACATAGCTTTCGGCAATACAGACCCCCCCAATTTAATGCAGATCTCCTCCAGACACCATCCTTCAATATAATGCAAATCCCTCCAGACACAGCCCTAGTACTATCATACACCCCCAAAAAACACAGTCCCCAGAAACAGATCTCCCCAGACACAGCCTTCCTAATATAATAAAAACCCCCCATACCAACCCCCCAAATATTATAGATCCACAGACATAGCAGGGGCGTCGCTAGGTAGGTTTTTCGGGCAAAAGCCCCGGACCAGACTCCCTGTGCCCAGCCAAACGTCCGGTTCCAGTCATTACTATGACCTTAAAGCCGACAACTTTTCCATTTGGTGTGCTCCCCTGGACCACCAAAAAATTTCAGAGCACAGCAGCTATGTGCAGGCAGAAGGGGGAGGGCGACTCCTGGATGACGGGAGCACGGGAGGGAGGAGGGGGCGCCGGCTGCTCACAACGTGAAGGGAGTCGGGGAAGCAGGGGCGTCCGTGAAGGCCCTCCGCCCCCTGTCCCTTATCTCGCCCGGGACCAACCACAAAAAGGGGTAAAGGAGTGAGTGGGGGAGCCCCCTGCTAAACAATAATTCAAGTGATAAAAAGGGTTTTGGAAAAATAATTTCCTGAATGTAAAAAAGTACTGTTTTTTAAAAGCATAGGGAAATGAATTGTATTTATGTGTATACATGTGTGAGTTTTGTATAGATGTCGTGTGTATGTTTTTTGTGAAAAACAGTTGTGGGGTGTGTTGATGCTTGTATGTGTGTGTATGTATGTTTTTATATATGTCTCTTTTGTTTTTGAAAATGTGTATGTACGTATAATGTGTATGATATTTGTGTATACACCAACATATCCAAAACACCTCATTCACATCATAAAACAAAATCCCCCCTGTGTGTCCCTTAGGCTATGTTCACACGGTGTATTGTGTACGGTACCGCCGCAATACACTGTGTCTTCAGGACGCGCTGATCAGCCCTCTTCTTTTAAAGCACGGGGGGGGGCGGATGGGGGTACAACGCCCGCCGGGCCCATAGACACATTGACAGTCACTTTTCTCCCCCGGGGTACAATATGATCGTATTGTACGCATGGGGGGAGGACGTGTAATCCAAGTTCTCTAGAAACTGGGATTACCCAATTACGCCAGTGAACATACCCTTAACATTAAACTAAACCATGACAAATCATATTGAATATAATTTTTTATACTTGTCATTTGTCAGGTTCGTATGATTTTTTGCTGCCTGCACCAGACTAAGGCTATGTTCCACGCTAAACCCGGGGCCATTTTTTGTTTGGGGTATTTTGGGTCAATACGCCTGACAGCCCCACAATTACTTAATTTATAGTTCTCCAAGAGCAAAGAATTACATCTCGTCTCTCCCGTCTTAAAAACAAAAATGCACACCGGCGGAAGAATGACAGTCAATTTTTTTCGCGGGTCTGATAGGGGAGAAGGACCGCCCCCCGTGCCTTTAAAGTAACGGCTGAACACATTACTTCCAAAAAAAACGTGTACCCCCCAAGGGTATGTTCACACAGCATATATGGCACAGACCTGTGCCACCATATACCCTCGTTTTAAAATACGTGCTCTCCACGTGTAATTTTAGCAGCGCCCGGCCACCTCCCATCCATTTTCACTTTTCCCCCCGAAAGAATGGCATGTCATTATTTTTAGGCGGGTTTTTATTGGGAAAGGGGGAAAACAGCAGCTAATCCTAGCCCTCACCGCAAAGATTTTACCGTATTTGTGGGGCGAACTTTTCCGCATTACAGCACTTATGCCCCCCAAAACCGCTGTGTAAAGTTCACATAACTAATGTTTGGGCCGACTTTGGGGGGTAATTGCCCTTCAAAACACCCGAAGTACGGACCAACATTATGGTAACTCATAGCTGTCACTGAGAGCAACGATTACCTGTTCTTGGGAGAATAAATATTAGTGGGAGCTTCAGAGGGACGCGCTGGCCACAATTTTTTCTCTGTAAAAACACATGACGCAGTTCATGGGGCATAAAAAACGCCGTGTGAACCCCGCCCTACTGAGCAAAACTTAACACAGGGCCCGGGCCCCGGATGTTTTGGGACCCTAGCAACGCCCCTGATAGTGGACTCACACATTCACCTGGTTATTGCTGGTTAGTATTAAATTAAACACACTTGTCTGGGGTCTAGATTCATAGACAAAAGGGCTGATTTGTCAATACTGTCTAAGGGCTTGTCCCCACGGTCCGGGTTTTCACCCGGTTTTCCAGACGGTTTTCGGTTTTGAAAGCCGTCTGTAAACTGGGTGTCAACCTTTACACAGACCTCTATGGAAAATCCGTGCAGCAGTCCCCACTGCACGGATTTTCAGCCGGATGGCTTTTTAGACCGTTAGCAGTCCAAAAAACATTGAACATATTCATTCTTCTGCTCAGTTTTCAGGCGGAACATGAACATGTCAATGCGAAGGGGGACGGCTTTTCTCAGCAAACTGCAGAGAAAAGCCATTCCACTGCAGCCGTGTAAACGGCCCCAAACAGAGCAAATACCGGTCGGATAATCTGACCTGTATTTGCTCTGTGCCGTGTAAACGGCCCCTAAGTCTCACACAGTTAGACTAGACAGCCTTACACTGCACCACGTTATCATAGCACATGTTAGAACTGTCTAGTCTAAATTTACACCTTTTATAAGTTAGCTTACTTTATGTCACTAACCACCCCAAAGTTTTTGCTGCATTTCTTGGGTGCACAGTGTTGCGTGCTAAGCCATGCTCCTTCCTGTGAAGCTCCTTTCCATCGAGGTCACAATACTTTTGTCAGACGTGGTGCACAAGTGTGTGGTAACTGTCTAAAACACATGATAAATGTGGTATAAAGCATGTATGCCATTCTTTTTGGCACAAATTGTGCCAGAATTCTGTCTTATCTGCCTTGATAAATGTTCCCCAACTTACTCACTGTTTGGTCTATGACACAAGGCCTTTCTGTATAGCTGTGGATCCTTTGGGTTTGAACATGTTGTATGGGATTATCTCCCTGATTTTTACTTTTTAAACCCCTTACAGAGATTATGACGTTTCAGTAGCATTAAATATCTATTAGCGACAGTTGATGGAGGTAAAAGCAGGGTACCAAATTTGAAGACAAAAAAAGTAGTCAGTCAGGTCGAAGTCAGGACAGACATAGTAACTCACAAACAATTAAACAGACAGAAGGTCAGTGGAACTGGAAATCTTTTGCAATGACAAGCGGTCAGGAGGTTTGGACAGACAGATTAGGTTAGGCACGGGCTGGGTCAGAATCTTCTATTCAGAACCATGGTGCTTCTTTGAACTTTGCAGAATGCAAGAAACCTCAACCAAGAACCTATGGGAGATGGATCTTTAAAGAGCTTTTCCCATCTCAAATATTTATGGCATATTGATAGGATATCCCATAAATGTGAGATAGGTGGGCACATATCTCGGGAATGTTCCCTAAAATAAAAGTCCTTTACTCAGAAAGTAAGAGTAACCACTACTCCTTTCTGAATGGGGAGTTTCGGGGGCCCATTATTGGTATAGGTGCAGTTCCCAGAGTTTGGACCCTCACCTTTTAGATATAAAGGATTTTCTCACTACAATGATTAGCTTTCAACATGTAGGGAAAGGTGAATGAAGACTATTATAAAATACATTGCTATGTTGATATTGCTTTTGCTTAGGAGATGAAGAAGATGTTATCTCCTCTTAGAGTATACAAATTTCTCTGGTTACCTACTACTTCTCCCCACCTCTCTCTCCCTGTCCTCTTATCTGATTGATCTAATCTGTCACCAGTCAGTTTGTTGCGGCCATGTTGAGTCACTCTCTGCAGAGTCTTATCTCTAGCAACAAACTTTCACTCTTTACAACTATACATTCTTGTGTAATACACTTTGTAAATCTCTTGTACTCATGTCATTGTAACAGGTATAGCTAGGAATAGCAGAGCTGATATGCGAATCACTGCTATAGAACTACCCACAACCTAACCAGAAGGTGTGAGTCTGAAGTTGGCTATGAAGAGAGGTGAGAGTCTAAAGCTAATTGCGGCTCTGTGAAACTACATGTTGAGTCAACCCCTTTAAAGAAAACCTATCACACAGATTATGCCCCCCTTTCTGAGAACAACACAAGCTAGTGACAAACATGCTGTTTCCAGGGCTCGTACTATGCAGTAGTTTTAGAGTATTTAATGTTCAAATCGGGCAGTTTTCAGCCAGAAAAAAGTCCAGTTTATTCATGAGCATATGTTAGCCCCGCCCACACAAGGATAAACCCGCCTACCTGGCAGTTATTCACATGTTTCTACCTATTCAAAGTAATAGGTTAATCAGTTGTGAGGTGGGCGGGGCTAGCCTCAGGTGGGCGGGACATGCATTAAACAGACTCTATTCGTAGCTCTTTGAGCACTAAATGCTCTAAAACGGCAGCATCTTACAACACAAGGGACACAGTGCTGTAAATAGCATGTCTGAAACTAGCTTGTGCTGCCCTCAGCAAAGGGGGCATAACCTATGTGACAGGTTCCCTTTAAGACATATCCTATCGATATATCATCAATGTCTGAGATCGGAAAACCCTTTTGAAAGGAGAAGAACTTTGGTGCACACTGGCCTTTTAAGAAGTAGCACGCCCAGACATGCTAGTGATACTGTATTGCAGGCTTTTTGAAAAGCTGCACAAGGTTATTCATCATTAACTTGAAAACTTTATAGAGAAGAAATACATAAAAACATTAGCTATTCTATGACTGAATTCTAGTAATAATAACTTTATAATGATGTTCTGAAAAGCAGCAGTTTTAGATCCAAATTCTTGTAAAGCTTCAGGATTTCATATTTCAACAGTCCTATTTATCTCTTTTTCAGTGATCATTTTATTTTTGTCTTTGTCTAAAAATTGTGAAATGAACTCTAACTGAAGGCATTAGGCCATTGCCCAGTGTGAAAATACATCACAGTCTGTGCCACCTGCTCGCAGACCTGCCACTGCAACAAGGTTAAATGATATTGACATTTAGTTAAAGCTGTCAGAACATGGAAAATAACATTCCTGGAGTAGATTGTATGGTAATAGTTTTTTTTATCTCTGAAATGAAAGAATGAAAGTGTTTTGTGTTTGGAAATCTCTGCTTTGTATGCGATAATAATGTACAAATGTTGATGCAAAAGTGCCTATGTGCAATCAATCAGGAAACTACTGTAGTAAAACTGACTGTCAATGAAATGGTACAGTTCATTAAAGGGGTTTTCTCACTATAAAGATTAGCTTTCAACATGTAGGGATAAGTAATCAAAGACTTTTTGCAAATACATTAGTCTTTTGATTTTACATTGGTCATAAGATAAGAGAGGTTTTATCTGCTCTGAGTGCACACAGGTTTCTCTGGTTACAACCATAATCTTCCTTTCTCACAAGACAGAGAGCAGGGAGTGACATCACCATGGACTGAGCTCAATCTCTGAGACGACTCATTATCTCTAACAAGATTAGCTTTTGTTTACAGATAAGCAATTGTTTTCACTTCTCAGAGCACTTTTAGCTTTGTTTACACAGATCTCCTGCACTTACCTCTTTGTAACATCTCACTACATACAGACAAGCTAAATGTGCTAATTACTGCTACGGAATCACTCGCAGCCTGACAAGACCATAGTGAATTAAAAGCTGCTTGTGACACAGCATGGTGAAAAAATCTCTTTAAAGTGGTTTTCCAAGACTTCTAAAAACCATCCTACCACCTCCCAATAAATAAAAAATCAACCCATAAAAACTTTTCCTATTATCAATGTTACAGCAGTGCTAGAGTTCCAGCTTCCTCCCCACCCCCAGTCCCTCATTGAGGATATCTCATTCATGGATCACAAAATGCTATAGCCAATAACTGACCTCTGTGGTAACATGCTGTACATGCAGATTTGTTGTAGCATCATGTGGTCCATGAACATAACAGCCGTGAAGGACAGGAGTGGAGAACACTGGAGCTCTGCTAGCCCTGGAACAGTGGTGATTGGAGTAGTGAGTGTGGGTTAATTTACTATTTTAGTACAGTGGGAGGTTGTAGGGTGGTTTTAACAGTCTTTAAGTGCATCTCTGCACATAAGAGCACCCTTAAAAGAAACCACAAACACCAGTTAATGTAGATATTTGAGATGTCCTCTTTTATAAAGTTATTAAACATTGCACTCAGTTAAAAGGGTTAAAAGGGTATCTACTTGTTAGAAGAGTCCTTTGGTAATAAATTGATCACAAAGGGTGACATGTATGTATTTTGGTGCTCAGACGCCATTCTTTTTGCGCACAATTGTAGCGTAGAATGCGCCTGAATCTATTAACCTGGTCTATTGCGGGTCATAGATTTAGCGCTTTCTAGCTACAAAGCGACACTTCTGGCTCAGGTAAACCACTTTTAAAGTGTTCTACCTGTTCCAGCAGTAATGCACCTGGACTTGCCAATTAAAAGTCATAAATGTATAGATTCGTACGGTTGCAATGCGACAGTACCCCCTCCCCCGATCTCAGGTCAATTACACAGTGCCGCGGGCACTTTATAATGCGCCTAATTTTGGTATGTGCCTTATTTTCAGCTCAGGCTGAAAAGACTTCTGGCGCAGCCCCGTACATACATGTCCCCCAAAGCAATCAGCTGTGATTTGTTGTGAAATCTAATAATACATATATATGCCATAACAGGGGAAATGAAACATTACACAGTAACCTTTTAACATCAATGGGTTGTCTGTGTAATGCAGGACAGTACAGGTCCTCCACAGTGACTGTCACATTTTGTAATTATTCTCCAATCTGGCCAAAAGGTAAGGATTCTGATCAGAGGACCCTTCTATTACCTTAACATTTTATAACAGTGTATATGAAAATGGATTTCTAACTTTAAATCACAGAGGCTGAGCAAGTTGGGTCGCCGACATAAGACTGTTTTCAAGTGATGGTATTACAGGAGCATATTCTGAACATATACTGAACTTAGAGCACTCAAGAGGTATATGTTTACTTCAGTTTGGTTCAGCAGAACCATCAAGGGCCCAGGTTTTGCCGTGTAAGAGTATGTTGAGATGACAGATTTTTTCATCAAACAAATTTGCTGCGGAAGCCATAATTAAGATCTAAGGCATACCCTTGGATTTCTGCCATGGCTTTAGATGTGGATTTATCCCCATTTCATGGTGCTAGTCCACTTACAGATTACTCAGTGAAGTTTCAAATTGAATCTGCACCGAAACCACATTAAAAAGTGGTCAGACACCCCAGGTGGATTTAAAAGTCCACGTAGAAGAAATTGGTGTTTTTGGCCATAACAATGGGAAACAGTTTGTAGATTGACTTTTTTCCAATTTGGATATAGCCTAAACCTTTCTTCATACATAGTTTTTTTGTTGTTTTTCAGTTGAAGTTTAAAAACACATTTTTTTGAGTAGTTTTTCAAGTCTGAAGAAGTCTGAAGTCTGAAGAAGCCCATAGAAAAATGCCTGAATCTGAAAGACTTGGGCCAGGTTCACATTTGCAACCTTATATCTAGTTTTCTGTACCATCATGTGAACATAAAAGCAAAGATAATGGTAGCATTGAATTTGTTTTATGACGGATGTCAAAGCCACTCGACAGATCCCATTGACCATAACAGGGTCCATCGGGTTTCATGATGTCTGTCATTGTTGATAGAATCTACATCTGAGGTTCCTTAAAAAACCTCTAATGTAGATGTAGAGCTAGTGGTGGGGCAAAAAGAGAAATTCTCTCCAGTACTGGCAGAGAAAACAGGGAGTTTTGAGAACTGGACAAGAACCACATACAGACTGTGCAGTGCCCTTGTTACTGCAATCTAAGAGATATGAAATGTAGACTTGTTTAAGCTTTATGTTACAACAGATGCTGATGATATGTTTATGGTGTAAAATGTACTAATAAGTCTTATTTTATTATACATGTTGCTGACATTTCTGTGTTGTTGATAAAAGAGTGAAGGGTTATTGTGCTATTTTGCTGTTAGGTTGTCAGTTGGGGCTAGCATAGGGGTGAAAAGCAGAAACAATAACTAATGGCACCATTTGACTCTCCAGATTATTTGTATATTGCTTGATTATCTCTGAAGGGGTGTTCCCACAGTGCTGTTTCATAGAGTCTGCTCTTTACAGCCAGCTTTGCACTCACACTTCCTGATTAGGCTGTGGGTGGTTCTTCATCAGTGATTGACATTTCTTCTCTGCTGTTCCTGGCTGAACCTGTTACAGTGACATGAGTGCAGAAGGTTTGTAAACTGTAGTATACGAGGCACTAAGGGCTTGTTCACACGACATTTTGGATCCTTTTTACGGATCCGCTTTTGACAGTTGAAAAGCGCATCCGGAAAGCGGATTTGAAAAACGCAGCAGTTGACACTTTACTTGGATCCGTTTTCAATGCTTCTTCACCTGCGTTTACTGCATCCCCGTTTCGGATGCCTTTTTTTAAGTCTCTATCTCATTGATTCTCCGGCTCGCACCTTCATTGATTCTCCTGCCCGCACCTCTATTCATTGAATTCTTCTGTCCCGCACCTCATTCATTATCTCCTGCCCCGCCACCTCTATTCATTGATTCTCCTGCCCACACCTCTATTCATTGATTCTCCTGCCCGCACCTCCATTCATTGATTCTCCTACCCGCACCTCCATTCATTGAGTTCTCCCTGCCCGGCACCTCTATTTTCCATGATCCCTCCTGTCCCGCACCTCCATTCATTGATTCCTCCTGCCTGCACCTCTATCATTGATCCTCCTCCCGCACCTCAATCATTGATTCTCCCTGCCCTGCACCTCTATTCATTGATACTCCTGCGCGCGCAGCCTCCATTCATGTGATGTCTACTAGTCCCGCACCTCTATTCATTGATTCCCCTGGCGCCGCAACCTCGATTCTATTGATCGCCTGCCCGCACCTCCATTCATTGATCCTCCTGCCCGCACCTCTATTCATTGATTCTCCTGCCCGCACCTCCATTCATTGATCCTCCTGCTCGCACCTCCATTTATTGATCCTCCTGCCCGCACCTCCATTCATTGATCCTCCTGCCCGCACCTCTATTCATTGATTCTCCTGCCCGCACCTCCATTCATTGATCCTCCATCCACACATCCATTCATGATTCTCCTAACCCGCACATCCATTCATTGAGTCTCCTTCCCGCACCTCCATTCATTGATTCTCCTGCCTGCACCTCCATTCATTGATTCTCCTGCCCGCAACTCTATTCATTGATTCTCCTGCTCGCACCTCCATTCAATTAAGTCCTCCTGCTACTCAACCTCTATTCAATTGATCCCCCTGCCGCACCTCTGATTCATCTGATTCTCCCTGCGCCCACCCCTATTCATTGACCCTCCTGCTCGCACGCCTCCATTCATTATCTCCTGCGCGCTCACCTCTATTAATTGATCCTCCTGCCCGCACCTCCATTGCAATGATTCTCCTCCCTCCCCCCCGCACCTCCATTCATTGATCCTCCTGCTCGTACCTTCATTTATTGATCCTCCTGCCCGCACCTCCATTCATTGATCCTCCTGCCCGCACCTCTATTCATTGATTCTCCTGCCCGCACCTCCATTCATTGATTCTCCTGCCCGCACCTCCATTCATTGATTCTCCTGCCAGCACCTCCATTCATTGATTCTCCTGCCCGCACCTCCATTCATTAGTCTCCTCCCCACCGTCCATACCATTATTCACTCTGTCCGCAATTCTATTCATGATTCTCCTGCCTCGCACCTCCAGTTATCTTGATCGCTCCAGCTCATCACCCCCGATTCATTGATTCTCCTGCTCGCACCTCCATTCATTGATTCTCCTGCCCGCACCTCCATTCATTGATTCTCCTGCCCGCACCTCTATTCATTGATTCTCCTGCCCGCACCTCCATTCATTGATTCTCCTGCCCGCACCTCCATTCATTGATTCTCCTGCCCGCACCTCCATTCATTGATCCTCCTGCTCGCACCTCCATTTATTGATCCTCCTGCCCGCACCTCCATTCATTGATTCTCCTGCCCGCACCTCTATTCATTGATTCTCCTGCCCGCACCTCCATTCATTGATCCTCCTGCCCGCACCTCCATTCATTTGTATTAACCTACCCGCACCTCCATTCATTGATATCCTGCCCCACCTCCAATCATTGATTCACCTGCTGCACATTCCATTCATTGATCTCCTGCCCCACCTCCGTATTCATTGGATCTCCTGCTACAGCAACCTCCATTCAATTAATCTCCTGCAAGCACCTCAAATCAATGACCCCTGCCCGCACCTCTATTCATGATTCATCCTGCGCCCACACTCTATTCATTGATCCTCCTGCTCGCACCTCCTTCCTTAATCCCTCCTGCTCGCACCTATATTCTTGATCCTCTTCCCGCACCTCCATTCACTGATTCTCCTGCCCGCACCTCCATTCATTGATCCTCCTGCTCGCACCTTCATTTATTGATCCTCCTGCCCGCACATCCATCATTGATCCTACTGCCCTGCTACTCTACTATTATTGATTCTCCTGCTCGCACCTCCATTCATTGATTCTCCTGCCCGCACCTCCATTCATTGATTCTCCTACCCGCACCTCCATTCATTGATTCTCCTGCCCGCACCTCCATTCATTGATTCTCCTGCCTGCACCTCCATTCATTGATCCTCCTGCCCGCACCTCCATTCATTGATTCTCCTGTCCGCACTTCTATTCATTGATTCTCCTGCTCGCACCTCCATTCATTGATCCTCCTGCTCGCACCTCCATTCATTGATTCTCCTGCTCGCACCTCCATTCATTGATTCTCCTGCCCGCACCTCCATTCATTGATCTCCTGCCGCGACCTCTATTCATTGGAATTCCCTACCCCGCACCTCCATTCATTGATCTCTCTGCTCCTCCTACCTCCATTCATTGATTCTCCTTTCCGCACCTCTATTCATTGATTCTCCTGCTCGCACCTCCATTCATTGATCCTCCTGCTCGCACCTCTATTCATTGATCCGCCTGCCCCGCACCTCCATTCATTGATCCTCCTGCCCGCACCTCTATTCATTGATCCTCCTGCCCGCACCTCTATTCATTGATCCTCCTGCCGCACCTCCATTCATTGATCCTCCTGCCCGCACCTCCATTCATTGATCTCCTGCCACGCACCTCCATTCATTGATCCTCCTGCCCGCACCTACATTCATTGATTCTCCTGCCACGCATCCTCCATTTCAATTGAGTCTCCTGCTACGCTACCTCTATTCATGATCCATTCTGCCCGCACCTCCATTTCATTGATCCTCCTGCCACGCACCTCCATTCATTGATCCTCCTGGCCCTCGACCTCTATTTCTTGTTTCTCCTGCTCCGCACCTCTATTCATTGACCCTCCTCTCGCACCTCCATTCAGTGATCCTCCCTCCTCGCACATCCCATTTATTGAGTCCCTATCCTGCCCCGCACCTCTGATACATTGATTCTCCTTGCGTGCTACCTCTATTCATCTGATTCTCCTGCCCGCACCTGCCTCATTCATTGATCTCCTGCTCAACATCTCCATTTCTTTTGATTCCTCTCCTGTCCGAAGGAACCATCTATTCATTGAATTCTCCTGCTCGCACTCTCCATTCATGATCTCCTGCGCGCACCTCATTCATTGATCTCCGCACGCACTCTATTCATGTGATCCCCGCCTGCCCCCACCTCTATTCATTGATTCTCCTGACACCCCGCAACTCTAATTCTTTTGATTCTACTCGCCCCGCACCTCCATTCATTAATCCTCCTGCCGCACTCTATTCATTGATCCTCCTGCCCGCACCTCTATTCATTGATCCTCCTGCCACACCTCTATTCGACAGATTCTCCTGCCTCGAACCTCCATTCAATTGATCTCTCCTGCCCGCACCATCCCTTCCTTGATCCTCATCGCCCGCACCTCCATTCATTGATTCTCCTGCCCGCACCTCCATTCATTGATCCTCCTGCTCGCACCTCTATTCATTGATCCTCCTGCCCGCACCTCCATTCATTGATCCTCCTGCCCGCACCTCCATTCATTGATCCTCCTGCCCGCACCTCTATTCATTGATTCTCCTGGACGCACCTCTATTCATTTATCCCTCGCTGCCGCACCTCCAATCAATTGATCCCTCCTCCGCACCACCATTTATTGATCCTCCTCGCCCCACCTCCAACATTGATCCGTCGCTGCCCGCACCTCTATTCATCTAATTCTCCTCCCCGCACCTCCAATCATTGATTCTCCTGCCAGCACCTCCAATCATTGATTCTCGCTCCGCGCACACTCGATTCATGATCCTCCTGCCCTGCACCCTCTTATTCATTGATTCTCCTGCCGCAACCTCCATCATTGATTCTCCTGCCCGCATCTCATATTCGTTGATGCTCCTAGCCCTCACCTCATTCATTGATCCTCCTGCCCGCGACCTCCATTCATATGATTCTCTGCCCGCACCTGTCATTTCATTGATTCTCCTGCCGAACCTCATTAAATGATCCTCCTGCCGCGACCTCCATTCAATGATTCTCGCTGCCCGCACCCTAGGCATTAATATCTCGCTGCCTGCCCGTCCATTCATTGATTCACCTGCCCGCACCTCTATTCATTGATGCAACTGCCAGCACCTCAATTCATTGATCCGCCTGCCCGCAAACCTCCATTTCCATTGGATTCCCTGCCCGCACCTCTATTCATTGATTCTCCTGCCCGCACCTCCATTCATTGATCCTCCTGCCCACACCTCTATTCATTGATTCTCCTGCCCGCACCTCCATTCATTGATCCTCCTGCCCGCACCTCCATTCATTGATTCTCCTGCTCGCACCTCTATTCATTGATTCTCCTGCCCGCACCTCCATTCATTGATCCTCCTGCCCGCACCTCCATTCATTGATTCTCCTGCGCGCACCTCCATCATTGTTCTCCTGCCCGCACCTCTATTCATTGATTCTCCTGCCCGCACCTCCATTCATTGATCCTCCTGCCCGCACCTCCATTCATTGATCCTCCTGCCCGCACCTCTATTCATTGATTCTCCTGCCCGCACCTCTATTCATTGATTCTCCTGCCCGCACCTCCATTCATTGATCCTCCTGCCCGCACCTCCATTCATTGATTCTCCTGCCCGCACCTCCATTCATTGATCCTCCTGCCCGCACCTCTATTCATTGATTCTCCTGCCCGCACCTCTATTCATTGATCCTCCTGCCCGCACCTCCATTCATTGATTCTCCTGCCCGCACCTCTAGAATCATTGAGTCCTCTCTGCCCGCACCTCTATTCATGATTCGTCCTGCCGCGCACCTCTAGTCATTGATGCTCCTGCCCGCACCTCCTTTCCATTGAATCTCCTGCCCGCACCTCATTCATTGATTCTCCTGGCCCGCCACCTCCATTCATTGACTTCTCCTGCCTGCACCCTATTCATGGTGATTCTCGTGCCGCACCTTCCATTCATTGATCCTCCGCCCGCACCTCCATTCATGATTCTCCTCGGCCCGCCCTCCAGTTCATTTCTCCTGCCCGCACCTCCATTCATTGATTCTCCTGCCTGCACCTCTATTCATTGATTCTCCTGCCCGCATCTCCATTCATTGATCCTCTTGCACGCACCTCCATTCATTGATTCTCCTGCTCGCACCTCTATTCATTGATCCTCCTGCCCGCACCTCTATTCATTGATTCTCCTGCCCGCACCTCAATTCATTGATTCTCCTGCCCGCACCTCCATTCATTGATCGTCTTGCCCGCACCTCAAATCATTGATTCTCCTGCCCGCACCTCTATTCATTGACTCTCCTGCCCTCACTCCATTCCTATTGAGTCTCCCTGTCCCGCACCTCTATTCATTGATTACTCCTGCTCGCGCACCTCCATTCTATTATTCTCCTCTTGCCCGCACTCTATTCATTTTACTGATCCGGCTGCCCGCACCTCTATTCATTGATTCTCCTGCCCGCACCTCCATTCATTGATTCTCCTGCCCGCACCTCAATTCATTGATCCTCCTGCCCGCACCTCTATTCATTGATTCTCCTGCCCCCCACCATCCATTCATTTGATTCTCCTCCCGCACCCTCTATTGCATTGACCTCCGCCCGCAACCTCAATTCATTGACCGGCTGCCCGCCCCGCCATGTCATTGAAATCCTCCTGGCCACGCACTACAAAACTCCCAATCCACCTCATTCAATTGATTCTCCTGCCCGCACCTCTATTCTTTGATCCTCCTGCCCGCACTTCTGATTCATTTGATCCTCCTGCCCGCACCTCTATTCATTGATTCTCCTGCCCGCACCTCACTTCATTGAATCACCTGTCCGCAACCTTCATTATTGATCTCCTGTCGCGATACCTCTATTCATTGATCCTCCTGCCCGCTCCTCCAATCATTGATACACCAGCCAGCACCTCAAATCATTGAGATCTCCTCCCGCACCTCCATTTCCATTGATCCCCTGCTCTTCACCTTCATTTTATTGATCCTCCGCCGCACCTCCATTCATTGATTCTCCTGCCCGCACCTCTATTCATTGATTCTCCTGCCCGCACCTCCATTCATTGATTCTCCTGCCCGCACCTCCATTCATTGATTCTCCTACCCGCACCTCCATTCATTGATTCTCCTGCCCGCACCTCCATTCATTGATTCTCCTGCCTGCACCTCCATTCATTGATTCTCCTGCTCGCACCTCTATTCATTGATCCTCCTGCCCGCACCTCCATTCATTGATCCTCCTGCCCGCACCTCTATTCATTGATTCTCCTGCCCGCACCTCCATTCATTGATTCTCCTGCCCGCACCTCCATTCATTGATTCTCCTGCCCGCACCTCCATTCATTGATTCTCCTGCCCGCACCTCCATTCATTGATTCTCCTGCCTGCACCTCTATTTATTGATTCTCCTGCTCGCACCTCCATTCATTGATTCTCCTGCCCGCACCTCTATTCATTGATTCTCCTGCGCCCACCTCTATTCATTGATCCTCCTGCTCGCACCTCCATTCATTAATTCTCCTGCTCGCACCTCTATTCATTGATCCTCCTGCCCGCACCTCCATTCATTGATTCTCCTGCCCGCACCTCCATTCATTGATCCTCCTGCTCGCACCTTCATTTATTGATCCTCATGCCCGCACCTCCATTCATTGATCCTCCTGCCCCCCCCCCCCCCCCCCCCGAATCTCTAATTCATTGATTCTCCGCCCGCACCTCCAATCATTGATGCTCCTAACCCGCACCTCCTTCCATTGACCTCGCGCCCGCACCTCCCATACATTGATTCTCCACTGCACCTCCATCATTGATCCTCGCTGCCTCGCACTCCTTCATTGATTCTCCTGTCCGCACTTCTATTCATTGATTCTCCTGCTCGCACCTCCATTCATTGATCCTCCTGCTCGCACCTCCATTCATTGATTCTCCTGCCCGCACCTCCATTCATTGATTCTCCTGCCCACACCTCCATTCATTGATTCTCCTGCCCGCACCTCTATTCATTGATTCTCCTGCCCGCACCTCCATTCATTGATTCTCCTGCCCGCACCTCCATTCATTGATTCTCCTGCTCGCACCTCCATTCATTGATTCTCCTGCTCGCACCTTCATTTATTGATCCTCCTGCCCGCACCTCCATTCATTGATCCTCCTGCCCGCACCTCTATTCATTGATTCTCCTGCCCGCACCTCCATTCATTGATTCTCCTGCCCGCACCTCTATTCATTGATTCTCCTGCCCGCACCTCCATTCATTGATCCTCCTGCCCGCACCTCCATTCATTGATTCTCCTGCTCGCACCTTCATTTATTGATTCTCCTGCCCGCACCTCCATTCATTGATCCTCCTGCCCCACCTCCATTCATTGATTCTCCTGCCCGCACCTCCATTCATTGATCGTCTTGCCCGCACCTCTATTCATTGATTCTCCTGCCCGCACCTCTATTCATTGATTCTCCTGCCCGCAGCTCCATTCATTGATTCTCCTGTCCGCACCTCTATTCATTAATACTCCTGCTCCACACCTCCCCTCCATTCATTGATACTCCTGCCCGCATCTCTATTCATTGATCCGGCTGCCCGCACCTCCGAGTCATTGATACGCCTGCCCCCGCACTCCTCCATCATTGATTCTCCTGCTCGCACCTCTATTCATTGATTCTCCTGCTCGCACCTCCATTCATTGATTCTCCTGCCCGCACCTCCATTCATTGATCCTCCTGCTCGCACCTTCATTTATTGATCCTCCTGCCCGCACCTCCATTCATTGATCCTCCTGCCCGCACCTCCATTCATTGATCCTCCTGCCCGCACCTCCATTCATTGATTCTCCTGCCTCACCTCTAATCATTGAATCCACCGACCGCACTTCTATTCAAATATCCTCCGCCCGCACCCTATCATTTGATTCTCCCTCCCCGCACCACCAGTGTCATTGAATTCTCCTTCCCGCACCTTCATATTATTAGAATTCTCCTGCTCGCACCACTATCATAGATCCTCCGCCCGCCCCACCTCCATTCTTGATCGCTCCCTGCCCGCACCTCTATTCATTGATTCTCCTGCCCGCACCTCCATTCATTGATTCTCCTGCCTGCACCTCCATTCATTGATCCTCCTGCCCGCCACCTCCAGAACACTGTTCTAACTGGTCCAGCAACCTCTATTCATTGATTCTCCCTGCGTGCTCCTCCTTTCATGATTCGCCTCCGCAACTCCATTCATTGATTCTCGCTGCTCGCCACCTCTATTCCATTGATTCTCCAGCCGCACCGTCCATTCATTGATTCTCCTTGCCCTGCACTTCCAATATGATTCTCCTGCTCGCAACACTTCCATTTATTGATCCTCCCTGCCCGACCTGCCATTCATTGAGCCTCCTGCCCCGCCACCTCTATTCATTGATTCTACTGCCCACACCTCCATTCCCGGTTTCTCCTGCACGCACCTCGATTCATTGATTCTCCTCCCCGCACCTCCATTCATTGATTCTCCTGCCCGCGCCTCCATTCATTGATTCTCCTGCCTGCACCTCTATTTATTGATTCTCCTGCTCGCACCTCCATTCATTAATTCTCCTGCTCGCACCTCTATTCATTGATACTCCTGCTGGCACCTCTATTCATTGTTTCTCCTGCGCCCACCTCTATTCATTGATCCTCCTGCTCGCACCTCCATTCATTAATTCTCCTGCTCGCACCTCTATTCATTGATCCTTCCTGCCCGCGACCTCCATTCATCTGATTCTCTCTGCCCCACCTCCATCATTGATCGCTCCTGCTCGCTCCTTCATTTATTGATCCTCCTGCGCCCGCACATCCATTCATGTGAACCCCTGCCCCGCACCTCGTGGATCATTGAATCTCCTGCCGCGCATACCTCCATCATTGATTCTCCTGCTCGCACCTCTATTCATTGATTCTCCTGCCCGCACCTCCATTCATTGATTCTCCTGCCTGCACCTCCATCATTGATCCTCCTGCTCGTACCTTCATTAATGATCCTCATCCCCGCCACCACTCCATTCAGTGAACCTCCTGCCCAGCATCTCTATTCATTGATTCCCTGCCCCGCACCTCCTTCATATGATTCTGCCTGCCCGCACCTCAATTCATTGTTCTCCACCCGCACCTCCAATCAAGATTTCTCATGCCCTGCACCTCCGATTCCATTGCTTCACCCTGCCGGCATCATCCATTCATTTTTCCTACTGCCCGCACCTCCATTCATTGATTCTCCTGTCCGCACTTCTATTAATTGATTCTCCTGCTCGCACCTCCATTCATTGATCCTCCTGCTGCCGCAACCTCATTCATTGATTTCATCCTGCACGCATACCTCATTTCATTGATTCTCCTGCCCACACCTACCATTCATTGATGTCTCCTGCCCCAAGCACCTCTTATTCACTGATTCTCCTACCCGCACCTCGCATTCATGAATCTCCTGCCCCACTCCCAATTCATGATTCTCCTGCTCGCACCGTCCATTCATTGATTCTCCTTCGTCGCAAACCTTCATTTATGTCCTCCTGACGCGACCTCCATTCATTGATCCTCACTGCCCGCACCTCTATTCATTGATTCTCCTGCCCGCACCTCTATTCATTGATTCTCCTGCCCGCACCTCTATTCATTGATTCTCCTGCCCGCACCTCCATTCATTGATCCTCCTGGCCGAACCTCCATTCATTGAGTCTCCTGCTCAGCCACCGTCATTAATTGATCTCCTCCGCACCTCCATTCATTGATCCTCCTTCCCGCACCGTCCCTTCATTATTCTCCTGCCCGCACCCCATTCATTGATTCTCTACCCGCACCTCATTTTTCCCCCCCCATTGATTCTCCTGCCCGCACGCTCCATCTCATTGATTCTCCAGTCCCCCTGCACCTCAGGCATTGAATCTCCTCCCCAACCTCTATTCATTGGTCCTCCCTGCTCGCACCGCCATTCCATTGATTCTCCCGGCTCCACCTCTATTCTTTTTATCCCTCCTGCCCGCACCTCAATTCATTGATACTCCTGCCCACCTCCATTCATTGATCCTCCTGCTCGCACTCATTCATTATTTCTCCTGCTCCACCTCCTATTCATTGATCCCTCCTCCCGCACCTCCATTCATTATTCCTCCTGCCCGTACCTCCATGTCATTGATGCCTCCTGCGCACCTCCATTTATTGATCCTCCTGCCCGCACCTCCATTCATTGATCCTCCTGCCCGCACCTCTATTCATTGATTCTCCTGCCCGCACCTCCATTCATTGATTCTCCTGCCCGCACCTCCATTCATTGATTCTCCTGCCCGCACCTCCATTCATTGATTCTCCTGCCCGCACCTCCATTCATTGATTCTCCTGCCCGCACCTCCATTCATTGATCCTCCTGCCCGCACCTCCATTCATTGTTTCTCCTGTCCGCACTTCTATGCATTGATTCTCCTGCTTCACCTCCGATGCATGATCCTCGCTGCTCGCAACTCTTCATTGATTCTCGAAGCTCGCAACCTCTATTCATTGATTCTCCTGCCCGCACCTCCATTCATTGATTCTCCTGCCTGCACCTCTAATCATTGATTCTCCTACCCACACCTCCATTCATTGATTCTCCTGCCCGCACCTCCATTCATTGATTCTCCTGCTCGCACCTCCATTCATTGATTCTCCTGCTCGCACCTCCATTCATTGATTCTCCTGTCCGCACTTCTATTCATTGATTCTCCTGCTCGCACCTCCATTCATTGATCCTCCTGCTCGCACCTCTATTCATTGATCCGCCTGCCCCGCACCTCCATTCATTGATCCCTGCCGCACCTCCTATCAATGATCCTCCTTCCGCACCTCTATTCATGATCCTCCTGCCCCACTTCTATTCACTGATTCTCGCTGCCCCACCTCCATTCATTGATCCCTACCGCAACCTCCATTCATTGATCTCCTGCCCGCACTCCATTCATTGATTCTATCTCCTGCCACCGCACCTCCATTCAGGATCCCTCCTGCTCGCACCTCTATTCATTGATCCTCCTGCCCGCACCTCCATTCATTGATTCTCCTGCCCGCACCACCATTCATTGATCCTCCTGCCCGCAACTCATTTCCATTGATTCTCCTGCTCGCCCACCTCTATCAGGATCTCCTGTCTCGCTACCTCCATTCATTGATCCTCGCTGCGTCGCACATCCATTTAGTTGATCTACTGCCCGCATATCCACTAGTCATTGATTGCTCCAGCGTGCACCGTCTATTCCATTGATTTCTCCTCCCGCACCTCCATTCATATGATCTCCTGCTGCGCAACGCCATCATGATTCTCCCTGGTCCGATCAACCTCTATTCATTGATTCTCCTGCTCGCACCTCCATTCATTGATTCTCCTGCCCGCACCTCCATTCATTGATCCTCCTGCTCGCACCTCTTTTCATTGATCCGCATGCCCCCGCACCAGCACACGAACAACCTCTAGTTCATTTCCTCACGCCCGCACCACTACTTCATTGATCCACCTGCCCCACATCTATACATTGATCCTCCTGCCCACACCTCTATTCACTGATTCTCTCTGCCCCGCACCTCCATTCATTGATTCCTCTGGCCCGCACCTCCAGTTCAATGATCCTTCCTGCCGCACCTCCCTTTCATGTTTCTCCTCCCCACCTCCATTCAATTGATCCTACCTTCTTCGCACCACTATTCATTGATCCTCCTGCCCGCACCTCTATTCATTGATCCTCCTGCCCACACCTCCATTCATTGATCCTCCTGCCCGCAGATCTATTCATTGATTCTCCTGCCCACACCTCTATTCATTGATCCTCCTGCCCACACCTCTATTCATTGTTTCTCCTGCCCGCACCTCTATTCATTGATCCTCCTGCCCGCACCTCTATTCATTGATTCTCCTGCCCGCACCTCTATTCATTGATTCTCCTGCCCGCACCTCCATTCATTGATTCTCCTGCCCGCACCTCCATTCATTGATTCTCCTGCCTGCACCTCCATTCATTGATTCTCCTGCCCGCACCTCTATTCATTGATTCTCCTGCCCGCACCTCCATTCATTGATCCTCCTGCCCGCACCTCCATTCATTGAATGTGCTCCTGGCGCGCGCGCCCTCCATTCATTGATTCTCCTGCCCGCATCTCCATTCATTGATTTCTGCCATCAACCTCTATCATTAATTCTCCCGCCCGCATCCTCCATTCATTGATCCTCACTTGCACCGCTCCTCCATTCAATTGATATCTCCTGCTCGCACCTCTATTCATTATCCTCTTGCCCGCACCCTTAGTTCATTGATTCTCTGCCCGCATCCTTTTTCATTGATTCTCCGCCCGCACCTCGCATCATTGATCGTCTTGGCCCCACCTCAATTCATTGATACTCCTCCCGCCCTCTATTCATTGATTCTTCCCTGCGCACGTAGCTTCCATTCATGATTTCCTGGTCCCACCTCCTCTTCATTGATTCTCCTGCTCGCACCTCGATTCATTGATTCTCCTGACCGCATCTCTATTCATTGATCCGCCTAGCCCCATCCCTCCATCATTATCCTCCCCCGCACCACCATTCATTGATTCTCCTGCCGCACCGCCTATTCATTGATCCTCCTCCGCCCGCACCGCTATTCATTGATCCTCCTGCCTGCACTTCCTATTCATTGAACCGCCTCCCGCACCTCTATTCATTGAGTCGCCTCCCGCACCTCCAGTTCATTGATTCCCTTCCTCACCTCTATTCATTGATCCTCCTGCTCGCACCTCCATTCATTGATTCTCCTGCTCGCACCTCCATTCATTGATCCTCCTGCTCGCACCTCTATTAAGAAAATCCGCGCGTTCCCCACCTCTATTCCATTGATCCTCGCTCCTAACCTCATTCTTTGATCCTCCTGCTGCACCTCCTATTAAACGATTCTCCGGCCCGAACCTCCATCATGAGATTCTTCTCTTCCCCACCTCCATCACTTGATCCTCTTCCTGCACCTCCGATTATTGAGTCTCCGCCCGCCACCTCTAATCATTGATATCCTCCTGCCCGCACCCATCATTCAGTGATCCTCGCGCTCGCACCTCTATATTATTCTCCTTCCGCACCTCTAATAAATGATCCTCCTCCCGCGACTATCTATTCATCTGATCCCTCCTCAACGCGGACCTCCATTCATTGATACTCCTGCCCGCACTTTCCAATTCATTGGATCTCCTCCCTCCTGCCCCACTCTATCATTATTCTCACTCCCGCACCTCCATTCATTGATCCTCCTGCACGCAACTCCTCCATTCATGATTTCTCGTGCCCGCACATCCCCTATTCATTGATCCTCCTGCCCGCACCTCCATTCAATGATTCTCCTGCCCGCACCTCCATTCATTGATTCTCCTGCTCGCACCTCCATTCATTGATCCTCCTGCCCCACCTCTTTCATTGATTCCCCTGCCCGCACCTCCATTCAGTGATCCTACCGGCCCAACCTCTATTCATTGATTCTCCTGCCCGCACCTCTATTCATTGATCCTCCTGCCCTCACCTCCACTCATTGATTCTCCTGCCCGCACCTCCATTCATAGATCCTCCTGCCCGCACCTCTCTTCATTGATCCTCCTGCCCGCACCTCCATTCATTGACTCTCCCTGCCACACCTCTATTCATGATTCCTGCCCCCGCACCTCCATTCATTTGATTCCTCCTGCCCGCACCCTCTAGTGTAGTTGATTCTTCCTGCCCCGCACTCCATTGCATTGATCCTCCTGCGCCCACCTCCATTCATTGATTTCCTGCCCGCACCTCTATTCCTTGGATTTCTCTGCCCGCACCTCCAATCATTTGAGTCTCCTGTCCGACACCTCTATTCATATGATTCTCCTTCTCGCACCTCCATTCTTTAAGTTCGCCTGCCTTCACCTCCAATCATTGATCCTCCTGCCCGCTCCTCTATCAATGCTTCCGCCTGCCGCGGGCACCTCTATTCATTATGATCTCCTGCGACACCTCTATTTCTTGATCCTCGCTGCTCGCACCTCCATTCATTGAACCCCTGCACCACCTCTATTCATTGATTCTCCCTGCCCGCACCTCGAGTTCATTGATTCGACGCCCGCACATCTATTCCATTGATTCTCCTGCCCGCACCTCTAATCATTCATTCTCCTAGCCCGGCACCTCTATTCCATTGACATCCTGCCGCGCTAACCTTATTATTGATCTCGACCACCACCTGCTAGTCATTATTCTCCTCCCCACCTCATTCATATGAATTCTCCTACCCGCACCCTACTTCATTGATTCTCCAGCCCGCACCTCCATTCTTTGATTCTCCTCGCCTCACCTATATCATGATTCCCTGTACGCAAACCTCGATTCATTGATTCTCCTGCCGGCCTCCCCGTCCATTGCTTTGATTCTCTCTCCTGTCCGCTCCTCTATTCATTGATTCTCCTGCTCGCACCTCTATTCATTGATCATCCTGCCCCACCCTCTATTCCATTGATCCTCCTCCCCACCTCCACTTCTGATCCCCTGCCTGCCCGCACCTCTATTCATTGATTCTCCACGCCACCTCCATTCATTGATCGTCTGGCCGCAACCGCTATTCATCTGATTCTCCTGCCCGCACCTCTATTCATTGATTCTCCTGCGCGTAGCTCCATTCATTGATTTTCCTGTCCGCACCTCTATTCATTGATTCTCCTGCTCGCACCTCCATTCATTGATTCTCCTGCCCGCATCTCTATTCATTGATCCGCCTGCCCGCACCTCCATTCATTGATTCTCCTGCCCCACCTCCAGCATTGATTCTCACTGCCCCGCACCTCTATTCATTGATCCTCCTGCCCGCACCTCTAGTCATTGAATCCTCCGCCTGCACTCATTCATGATCCTCCTGCCCCACCTCTATTCATTGAGTTCGCACTGCCCCATCCTCCATTCATTGATTCTCCTGCCCGCACCGCTATTCATTGATTCTCCTGCTCGCACCTCCAATCATTGATTCTCCTGCTTGCACCTTCATTCATTGATCCTCCTGCCCGCACCTCTATTAATTGATCCGCCTGTCCCGCACCTCTATTCATTGATCCTCCTGCCCGCACCTCTATTCATTGATCCTCCTGCTTGCACCTCTATTCACCGATTCTCCTGCCCGAACCCCATTCATTGTTCGTCTTTCACGCACCTCCATTCATAGATCCTCCTGCCTGCACCTCCATCATTGTCTCCGCCCAACCTCAATTCAATTGATCCTCCTTCCCGCACCTCCATTCATTGATCCCCTGCCGCGACCTCCGATTCATTGATCCTCCTGCTCGCACCGTCTATTCATTGTCCTCACTGCCCCACCTCCATTCATTGATCCTCCGTCTCGCACCTCTATTCTTGATTGCTCGCGTGCCCGCACCTCCATTCATTGATTCTCCGCCCGCACACATCCATACATTTGATTCTCCTGCCCGCACCTCCACTCATTGATTCTCCTGCCCCACTCCATTCCTAGACTCCTGCCCGCACCTCTATTCATTATCCTCCTGCCCCGCACCGCATTCATTGATTCTCATGCCCTCACCTCTTACTTCATTATTCTCCTGCCCGACACCTCATTCATTGATCCTCCTGCTCTCACCTCCATTCATTGATTCTCCTGCCCGCACCTCATTCATTGATGTCTCCTGCCGCACCTCATTCATGATTCTCCTGCCCGCACACTATTCATTGTATTCTCCGTGTCCCGCACCTCCATTCATTTCCCACTGGCCGTAACCTCCATTCATTGATCCTCCTGCCCCGCGAACCTTTCTAGTTCATTGATCTACCGCCCGCCTCTCTATTCATTGATCTCCTGCCGCACGCTCTATTCATTGATTCTCCGCCACACCTCTATTCATTGATCCCGCCTGCCGCACATCTATCATAGGATCCACCTGCGTCTCACCTCCATTCATTATCCTCCGCCCGCACCTCGATTCATTGATGCTCCTGCCCGCACCTCTATTCATTGATTCTCCTGCCCGCACCTCTATTCATTGATTCTCCTGCCCGCACCTCTATTCATTGATCCTCCTGCCGGCACCTCTATTTATTGATTATCCTACCCGTAACTCTATTCATTGATTCTCCTGCCCGCACCTCCATTCATTGGAGTCACCTAACCCGCACCTCCAAATCATTTGATTCTCCGCCGAGCCGCGCACCTCCATTCATTGATTCTCCTGCCCGCACCTCTATTCATTGATTCTCCTGCCCGCACCTCTATTCAATGATTCTCCTGCCCGCACCTCTATTCATTGATTCTCCCCTGCCGCCCCTCTATTCAGTTGATTCTCCTTGCCCGCACCATCTATTCATTGATTCTCCTGCCCGCACCTCTATTCATTGATCCTCCTGCCCGCACCTCTATTTATTGATTCTCCTACCCGTAACTCTATTCATTGATTCTCCTGCCCGCACCTCCATTCATTGATTCTCCTACCCGCACCTCCAATCATTGATTCTCCTGCCCGCACCTCCATTCATTGATTCTCCTGCCCGCACCTCAAATCATTGATTCTCCTGCCGGAACCTCTAATTCATTGATTTCTCCTGCCCCATCCTCCATTCAAGATTTCTCCTGCCCGCACCTTTATTCATTGATTTCTCCTCCCGCACCGATATCATGATTCTCCCTCTCGCCCGCACCTCCATATCATTTTATCCTCCTCCCGCACCTCTAATCACAGATCCTCCTGCCCGCGCATCTATTCATAAATCCTCCTGCCCGCACATCTATTCATTGATCCTCCTGCCCCGCACTCTATTCACTGATTCTCCTGCCCGCACCTCTATTCATTGATACTCCTGCCCGCACCACCGAATCAGAGTCTCCTGCCCTCACCTCCTAATTCAAAGTGATCCCGCTGCTCGCAACCTCCTTCATTGATTCTCCTGCCCGCACCTCCAATCATTGATCCTCCTGCTCGCACCTTCCATATATTGATCCTCTGCCCGCGAGCCTCCATTCATTGATCCCCTGCTGCACCTCCATTAATTGATCTCCTCACGCAACCTCTATCAGTGATTCTCCTGCCCGCACCTCTATTAATTGATTCTCCTGCCTGCACCTCTATTCATTGATTCTCCTGCCTGCATCTCCATTCATTGATTCTCCTGCCCGCACCTCCACTCATTGATTCTCCTGCTCGCAACTCCATTCATTGATTCTCCTGCCCGCACCTCTATTCATTGATTCTCCTGCCCGCACCTCTATTCATTGATTCTCCTGCCCGCACCTCCATTCATTGATCCTCCTGCCCGCACCTCCATTCATTGATCCTCCTGCCCGCACCTCTATTCATTGATTCTCCTGCCCGCACCTCTATTCATTGATTCTCCTGCCCACACCTCTATTCATTGATCCACCTGCCGGCAACTCTATTCATTGATCCTCCTGCTCGCACCTCCATTCATTGATCCTCCTGCCCGCACCTCTATTCCTTGATTCTCCTGCCCGCACCTCTATTCATTGATTCTCCTGCCCGCACCTCTATTCATTGATTCTCCTGCCCGCACCTCTATTCATTGATCCTCCTGCCCGCACCTCTATTCATTGATTCTCCTACCCGCACCTCTATTCATTGATTCTCCTGCCCGCACCTCCATTCATTGATTCTCCTACCCGCACCTCCATTCATTGATTCTCCTGCCCGCACCTCCATTCATTGATTCTCCTGCCCGCACCTCTATTCATTGATTCTCCTGCCCGCACCTCTATTCATTGATTCTCCTGCCCGCACCTCCATTCATTGATTCTCCTGTCCGCTCCTCTATTCATTGATTCTCCTGCTCGCACCTCTATTCATTGATCATCCTGCCCGCACCTCTATTCATTGATCCTCCTGCCCGCACCTCCATTCATTGATCCTCCTGCCCGCACCTCTATTCATAAATCCTCCTGCCCGCACCTCAATTCATTGATTCTCCTGCCCGCACCTCTATTCAGTGATGTCGCCTAACTCCGCACCTCTATTCATGATTTCACCTTCCACACCTCCATTTCATGGATTCGTCCTACCCCGGCACCTCCATTTCATTTGGAGAGACACCTCGCGCACCGCCATTCGATAAGATTCTCCTGCCTGCACCTCTATTCTTTGATTCTCCTGCCCGCACCTCTATTCAAAGATGTCTCCTGCCCGCCATCACCGATTCATTGATTCCTCCTGTCCGCTCCTCTATTCTTTGATTCTCCTGCTATCACCTCTATTCATTGATCATCCTGCCCGCACCTCCATTCATTGATCCTCCTGCCCGCACCTCCATTCAAGTGAACCGACCCCCGCACCTCTTTCATAAATCCTTCCTGCCCCACACACTATTCATTGATTCTCCTGCCCGCACCTCTATTCACTGATTCTCCTGCCCGCACCTCTATTCATTGATTCTCCTGCCCGCACCTCCATTCATTGATCCTACTGCTCGCACCTCCATTTATTGATCCTCCTGCCCGCACCGCTATTCATTGATCTTCCTGCTCGCACCTCTATTCATTGATTCTCCTGCCCGCACCTCTATTCATTGGAACCTCCCTGCGCGCACCACCAGTTATTGATCCTCCTCCGCTCACTCTCCATTCATTGCTCCACCTCTGCCCGCGAACCTCTAATTCATTGATTCTCCTGTCCCGCCAGCCTCCATTCATTGATTCTCCCTCCGCACCTCCATCATTGATTCTCCGCCCGCACTCATTCATTGATCCTCCTGCCCGCACCTCCATTCATTGATCCTCCTGCCCGCACCTCCATTCATTGATCACCTGCCCTGCAGCCTCTATGCATTGATTCTCCTGTCCGCACCTCTATTCATTGATTCTCCTGCCCGCACCTCTCTTCATTGATTCTCCTGCCCCAACCTCTATTTCATTTATCCTGCCTGCTCTGCGACCTCCATTTCATGATTCCTCCTAGCCCGCAATCTCTTTTCATTGATTCTCCTGCCCGCACCTCTTTTCATTGATTCTCCTGCCCCGCACCTCTATGTCGATTGTTCTCCTGCCCCACCTCTATTCCTTGATTCCCTGCCGGCACCTCTATCATTGATCCTCCGGCCCGCACCCCAAATCATTGATCCTCCTGCCGCAAGCCCCATCATTGATTCTCCTGCTCGCACCTCTATTCATTGATCATCCTGCCCGCTACGCTCATTCAATGAGTCCATCCTTTCCCCCCGCACCTCTATTCCTTAATCCTCCTGCCCGCACCTCCATTCATGATCCTCCCGCCCGCACCTCTATTCATTGATTCTCCTGCCCGCACCTCAATTCATTGATACTCCTGCCTCACCTCAATTCATTGATTCTCCTACCGCAAAGCTCTATCATATGATATCTCGTGCCCGCACCTCCATTCATTGATTCTCCTGCCCGCACCTCCATTCATTGATTCTCCTGCCGCACCTCCATTCATTGATTCTCCTGCACGCACCTCAATTAATTGATACTCCTGCCCGCACCCTATTCCTTGATTCTCCGGCCGCCACCGCCCAGTCATTGATCCTGCTGCGCACACCTCCATTGCATTGATTCTCCTGCCCGCACCTCTAATCATTGATCCTCCTCCTGCCCGCACCTTTTCTATTCATGTTGATCCCCTGCCCACACCTCGCGATTCATTGATCCTCCTGCCCGCGATCTATACATTTGATTCTCCTGCCCACACCTCTATTCATTGATCCTCCTGCCCACACCTCTATTCATTGTTTCTCCTGCCGCGACCTCTATACATTGTCCTCCTGCCCGACCTCTATTATTGATTCTCTGCCGCCAACCTCTATTCATTGATTCTCCTGCCCGCAGCTCCATTCATTGAATCTCCTGCCCGCACCTCCATTCATTGTTTCTCCTGCCTGCACCTCCATTCATTGATTCTCCTGCCTGCACCTCTATTCATTGATTCTCCTGCCCGCACCTCCATTCATTGATTCTCCTGCCCGCACCTCCATTCATTGATTCTCCTCCTCTCCCTGGCCCCCGCACCTCTCCATTCATTGATTCTCCTGCCCCCAGCATGCTCCAAATTCATTGATTTCTCCTGCCTGCACCTCTATTCATTGATTCTCCTGCACCGCACTCCAATCATTGATCGCTCTGCACGGCAACCCTCCATTCATTGCTTCTCCTGCTCGCCACCTCTTATTCTTTATCCCTTGCCCGCACGCAGCTACTCATTGATTCTCCTGCCCGCACCTTTTTTCATTGATTCTCCTGCCCGCACCTCCATTCATTGATCGTCTTGCCCGCACCTCAAATCATTGATTCTCCTGCCCGCACCTCTATTCATTGATTCTCCTGCGCGGAGCTCCATTCATTGATAATCCTGACCGCACCTCTATTCATTGATTCTCCTGCTCGCACCTCCATTCATTAATTCTCCTGCCCGCATCGCTATCATTGAACCCCTGCCCGCACCTCCATTCATTGATCCTCCTGCCCGCACCTCCATTCATTGATTCTCCTGCCCGCACCTCTATTCATTGATCCTCCTGCCCGCACCTCAATTCAGTGATCCTCCTGCCTGCAATTCTAGTCAGTGAACTCCTGCCCGCACCTCTATTCCTTGATTCTCCTGCCCACCTCCATTCAATTGGATTCTCCCTGTCCGCGACCTCTATTCATTGATTCCTCCCCTGCTCGCACCTCCATTCATTGATTCTCCTGCTCGCACCTCCATTCATTGATCCTCCTGCTCGCACCTCTATTAATTGATCCGCCTGTCCCGCACCTCTATTCATTGATCCTCCTGCCCGCACCTCTATTCATTGATCCTCCTGCTTGCACCTCTATTCACCGATTCTCCTGCCCGAACCTCCATTCATTGATTCTCTTGCCCGCACCTCCATTCATTGATCCTCCTGCCTGCACCTCCATTCATTGATTCTCCTGCCCGCACCTCTATTCATTGATCCTCCTGCCCGCACCTCCATTCATTGATCCTCCTGCTCGCACCTCTATTCATTGATTCTCCTGCTCGCACCTCTATTAATTGATCCGCCTGCCCCGCACCTCTATTCATTGATCCTCCTGCTCGCACCTCCATTCATTGATCCTCCTGCCCGCACTTCCATTCATTGATCCTCCTGCCCCACCTCTATTCATTGATTCTTCCCGGACCCTCCATCATTGATCCTCCTGCCCGCACCCCATTCATTGATCCTCCTCCACCACTCTATTTCATTGATCCTCCTGCCCCGCACTCCATTACAATGATTCTCCTGCCCGCACCTCCATTCATTGATTCTCCTGCTCGCACCTCCATTCATTGATCCTCCTGCTCGCACCTCTATTCATTGATCCTCCTGCCCGCACCTCCATTCATTGATCCCTCCTGCTCGCTACCTCCTATTTCATTGATTCCCTGCCCGCACCTCCATTCATAATCCTCCTGCCTCGCCACCTCTATTCATTGATCCCCTGCCCAAACCTCCATTCATATTCTCCTGTCCCGCCCCACCCTCTATTCATTGATTCTCCTGCCCACACCTCCATTCATTGATTCTCCTGCCCGCACCTCTATTCATTGATTCTCCTGCCCGCACCTCCATTCATTGATCCTCCTGCCCGCACCTCCATTCATTGATTCTCCTGCCCGCACCTCTATTCATTGATTCTCCTGCCCGCACCTCCATTCATTGATTCTCCTGTCCGCACCTCTATTCATTGATTCTCCTGCTCGCACCTCCATTCATTGATTCTCCTGCCCGCACCTCCATTCATTGATCCTCCTGCCCGCACCTCTATTCAATGATCCACCTGCCCGCAGCCCTCTCAATGTCTTTGATCCTCATGCCGACACCTCTATTCATGGATTCTCCTGCCCGCACCTCAATTCATTGATCCTACTTCACGCACCTCTATTCATTGATTCTGCTGCCCGCACCTCCATTCATTGATTCTCCTGCCCGCACCTCTATTCATTGATTCTCCTGCCCGCACCTCTATTCATTGATTCTCCTGCCCGCACCTCTATTCATTGATCATCTCCTCCGCACCTCCTATGATTGATTCTCCTACCGCAACTCTAATAATTTGATATCGCCTGCCCGCGGCCTCCATTGCATTGATTCACCTACCCCGCACCTCCATCATTGATTCTCTCTGCCCCACACCTCCATTCATTGATTCCCTGCCTGCACCTCTATCAATGATTCTCCTGAACGCTACCTCTATTATTTATTCTCCTGCCCGTCGACCTCCTTCATTGATTTCTCCTCTAGCACCTCATACATTGATTCTCCTGTCCGCTCCTCTATACATTGATGCACCTGCTCGCACCTCTATTCATTGAGCATCCTGCCCGCACCTCGATACATTGAACCTCCAGCCCGCACCTCCATTCATTGATCCTACCCTGCCGCACCGCTATTCATTGATTTCTCCTGCCTCACCTCCGATTCATTGGATCGACTGTGCCCGCACCCTCTATTCATCTGATTCTCTGACCGCTAGACTCCTATTCATTGATTCCCTGCCAGCACCATTCATATGGGTCTCCTGTCCGCACCTCTATTCATTGATTCTCCTGCTCGCACCTCCATTCATTGATTCTCCTGCCCGCATCTCTATTCATTGATCCGGCTGCCCGCACCTCCATTCATTGATCCTCCTGCCCGCACCTCCATTCATTGATTCTCCTGCCCGCACCTCTATTCATTGATCCTCCTGCCCGCACCTCTATTCATTGATCCTCCTGCCTGCACCTCTATTCATTGATCCTCCTGCCCGCACCTCTATTCATTGATTCTCCTGCCCGCACCTCCATTCATTGATTCTCCTGTCCGCACCTCTATTCATTGATTCTCCTGCTCGCACCTCCATTCATTGATTCTCCTGCTTGCACCTTCATTCATTGATCCTCTCTCCCGCAACCTCTATTATGATTCCGCCTGTTCCCCACCTCTATTGCATTGATCCTCCTGCCCCACCTGTATTACATTGACCTCCTGCTTGCACCTCTGAACACCGTTCTCCTGCCCGAACCTGCATTCTTTGATCTCTTGCCCCACCTCCTTCATGATCCTCCGCCCTGCACCTCACATTCA
Organism: Phyllomedusa bahiana; assembly: GCA_025379985.1. Taxonomy (NCBI): domain Eukaryota; kingdom Metazoa; phylum Chordata; class Amphibia; order Anura; family Hylidae; genus Phyllomedusa; species Phyllomedusa bahiana. The sequence continues at coordinate 34,686 of JAODAL010034288.1, forward strand.
TTGATTCTCTCCGCCACCTCTATTCATAGAGACCTCCTGCCCCACCTCCATTCATTGTCCGCCTGCCCCACCCTCCATTCCATTGATCCTCCCTGCCCGCCACCTCTATTCATCCTCTCACATCAACAACGAAGAGGAAAAAGGAGAGAGATGAATGAGGTGCGGCAGGAGATCAATGAATGGAGGAGCGGCAGCGGACAATGAATGAGGGCGGGCAGGAGATCAATAATAGAGGTGCGGGCAGAAAGCAATGAATGGAGTGCAGCAGTAGATCAATGAATGGAGGTGCGGCAAGAGAATCAATGGAATCAGGTTCCAGAGAATCCGTGAATAGAGTGCAAGCAGGAGAATCACTGAATAGAGGTGCGGCAAGGAGGATTCAATAATAGAGGTGCGGGGACAGGCTGATCAATAAATAGAGGTCGGGCAGGAGATCATAATGAAGTGCAACAGGAGAATCATGGATTGAGTGCGAGCAGGAGAATCAATGAAAGCGGTGCGGACAGAGAACAATGAATTGATGGTGCGGCAGGAAAACAATGAATAGAGGTTGCGGGCATGAGATCATTGAATAGAAAGTGCAGGCAGGAGGAAACAATCAATAGAGGTGCGCGCAGGAGGATCAATGTAGATAGGAGATGCGGGCAGGAGGAATCAATGAAATGAGGATGCGGGCAGGAGATCAATGATTGGAGGTGCGGGCAGGCGGATCAATGAATAGAGATGCGGGCGGGAGAATCAATGAATGGAGGTGCGAGCAGGAGAATCAATGATAAGAGGGGCGTAAGGAGAATCCATGAATGGACTGCGGTCAGGAGAATCAATAATAGAGTGCGGTCAGAGAATCAATGAATAGAGGTGCAGGGCAAGACGATCAATGAAAGGAGGGTGCGGGCAGGAAGAATCATTGAACAGAGGTGCGGGCAGGAGGAGTGCAATGAATGGAGTGGCGGGCAGAGGATCAATGAATAAGGTGCGCAGAATATCAATGAATAGAGGTTGCGACAGGAGAATCAATTAATAGCGGGTGCTACAGGAGAATCAATGAATGGAAGGTGCTAGCTGAGAATCAATGAATGGAAGGTGCGGCAGAAATCAATGAATAAGGGCGTTACAGAAATCAATGTAATAGAGTCAGGCAGAGAATCCAATGAATGGAGGTGGGGGCAGAGAATCAATGAATGGAGGCGGTAGAGAATCAATGAATGGAGGTCGGGCAGGATAATCCAATCAATAGAGTTGCGCGGGTAGGAGAATCAATAAAAGAGGTGCCGGGCAGGATGAACAATGAATAGAGTGCGGGCAGAGAATTCAATGGAATAGAGTGCGGGCAGGAGATCAATGAATTAGAGTTGCGGCAGATAATCAATGAATAGAGTGCGGCAGCAGAAGCAATAGAAAAGAGGGTGCTGCAGAGGATCAATGAATGATGTGCGAGCGAGGATCATTGAATAAGGTGTCCCCAGAGGATCAATGAATAGAGTTGCGGGCAGGAGAATCAATGAATAGGTCGGCAGAGATCAATGATGGAGGTGCAGCAAGGAGAATCAATGAATGAGTGCGAGCAGAGAATCAATGAATAGAGGTGGCGGGACAGGAGAATCAATGAAATGAGGTGCGGCAGCAAACATGAATAGAGTGCGGTCAGAGAATCAATGAAGGGAGAGCGGCAGAGGATCAATGAATGGAGTGCGGGCAGGGAGAACAATAAATGAGATGGTGCGGCAGAGAATCATGAAAGGAGTTTCGTCCAGGAATCAATGAATAGAGGTGTGGCAGGAGAAATCAAGTGAATGAGGTGCGGGCAGAGGATCAATGAATAGTGGTGCGGGCAGGAGGATCATGATGGTGGTGTCGGGCGAATGAGAGAACAAAGAAAAAGGTGCAGGCCAGAGGATCAAGAAATGAGGCGCAGGAGGATCAAGCAATAGAGTAGCGGGCAGGAGGATCAATGAATGGAGGTTCGACAGAGATCAATGAATGGAGTGCGCAGGAAGAACATTGAATGGAGTGCGCAGAACAATGAATAGAGTCGGGCAGGAGATCAATGAATGAGGTGCGGGCAGAGGATCATGAATGGAGGTGGCCGCAGGAAATCAATGAATAGAAGTGCAGAGGATCAATAATGGAAGTGCGGCCAGGAGATCAATGAATGAGTGCGAGCAGAGGATCAATGTATAAGTACGGGCAGGCGGATCAATTAATAGAGTGCGAGCAGAGAATCAAAGAATAAGGTGCGAGCAGAGGATCAAGGAATGAGTGCGGCAGGAGGATCAATGAATAGAGTCGCAGGAGAATCATGAATGAGTTGCAGGCAGGAGATCAATGAATGAGGTGCGGGCAAGAATCAATGATGGAGTTCGGCCGGAGAAACGGGTAATAAGTCAAGTCAGAGGACAATGAGATAGAGTGCAGCAGGAGATCAATGAATGAAGTCGGACCGCGGATCAATTAATAAGGTGCGAGCAGGAATCAGTGAAAATAGGAGTGCGAGCAGGGGAAGTTCAATGAATGGAGGTGCGAGCGAGAGAATCAATGAGATAGAGTGCGACAGGATAATCAAAGATGAATGGAGTGACGGGCATAGATTCAATGAATAAGGTGCGGGCAGGAGATCAAAGAATAAATGCAGGCAGGAGAGGATCAATGAATAGAGGTGCGTCAGGAAGATCAATGAATAAGTGCGGGCAGAGAAATCAATGAATGGGGTGCGGCAGAGATCAATAATGGAGGTGCGGGCAGGCATCAATACTAAGATGCGGCAGGGAATCAATGAAGGGAGTGCGAGCAGGAATATCAATGAATAGAGGTGCGACAGTGAAAAGCAATGAATTGACTGACGCTCGAGAGAATACAATGAATAGAGGTTGCGGCAAGAATCAAATGATGAGGTGCTGGCAAGACACAATGAATGGAGGTGCGGGCAGGAGAATCAATGAAAAAAGGTGCGGGCAGGAGAAGTCATGAATGAGGTGGGCAAAGAGGACAATAATAGAGGGCGAGCAGAGAAGCATAATGGAGTGCGTTGCAAGAGGATCAATGAATGAGTGCGGGCATGAATCAATGAATAGAGGTGCAGGCAGAGACTCCATAATGAATTGCGGGCAGGAGAATCATGAATGGAGGGCGGGCAGGAGAATCAATGTATGGAGTGCGGCGAGGAGTATCAATGAATGTGGGTGCGGGCAGGAGAATCAATAATAAGGTGCAGCAGAGAATCAATGAATGGAGTGTCAGCAGGAAGAAACAATAAGTGAGGGCGGGCAGGAGATCAAATAATGAGCTTGCGGCAGAGAATCAATGAATATAAGGAAGGTCGGGCAGGAGAAACTATGAATAGAGTCGGGCAGGGCGAGGAACAATGATAGAGTTGCGGGCAGGAGAAAGCATTGAATCGATGTGGTGGGCAGAGGATCAGATGAATATAGGTGTGGGCAGAGAATCATGAATTTGATCTGTCGGCAGAGGATCTATGAATGGAGGTGGGGGCATGAGGATCATGTAAAGAGGTGCTGGCAGGAGATCAAATGAATAGAGTGCGGGCAGAGAATCAAATGGAGGTGTGGGCAGCAGGATCAATGAATGGAGGTGCGGGCCGGAGAATCAATGAATAGAGGTGCGGGCAGGAGAATCAATGATAAGTGTGTGCCGGCAGGAGATCAAGGAATGGAGGTTGCGGCAGGAACATCTATGAATGGAGGTGCGGTAGAAGAAAATCAATGAATGGAAGTGCGCATTAGAAATCAATGAATATGAGTTTCGGGTAGGAGAATCAATAAATAGAGGGTGCGGGTAAGATCAATGAATAGAGTGCGGCAGGATGATAAAGAATAGAGGTTCGCGAGAGGACAATGAATGAGGTGCGGGCAGGAGGATTAAGAATAGAGTGGCGGGAGGAGGATCAATGAATGAGGGCGGGCAGGAGGATCAATGAATAGAGGGCGGGCAGGAGAACAATAATGGAGGTGCGGGCAGAGGATCAATGAATGGAGGTGCGGCAGAGGATCAATAATAAAGGTTGCGGGCATGGAGAATCGAATGAATAGAGTGCCGGCGAGAATCAATGAATAGAGTGCGGGTCAGAAATCAATGAACAGAGTGCGGCAGGAAGCATCAAGGAATAGAGATGCCGGGGGCAGTGGGCTCAATGCAGTGGAGTTGCTACAGGAGGATCAATGAAGAGAGTGGCGGGCGGAGAATCAATGAAGAGAGGTCGCGGCATGAGAATCAATAATAAGGTTCGACAGGAGAATCAATGAATAAGGTGCGGGCTAGAAAATCAATAATGAGGTCGGGCAGAAATCAATGATGGAGGTGCGGCAGGAGATCATGAATGGAGGGCGTGCCGGAGAACAATGAATGTGAGGTGCGGCAGAGAATCAATGAATGGAGGTTCGGCAGGAGAATCAATGAATAAGTGCGGCTGAGATCAATGAAGAGTGCCAGAGATCTATAAATGGAGTGCGACGTAGATCAATGAATGGAGTGCGGCAGCAAAGCAATGAATAGAGGTGCAGAAGTAGATCAATGAATAGCGGGCGGGCATGAGGATCAAATAAATGGTGTGCGAGCAGTAGGATCCAAGGAATGGAGGTGCGGCGGCAGAGAATCAATGAAAGGAGGTGGCGGCAGTAAATCATGAAATAGAGGTGCGGGCAGAGAATCAATGAATAGAGGTGCGGCAAGGAAGGATTTATGAATGGAGTTGCGGGCAGGAGACAATGAATGGAGGCGGGCCAGAGGATCAATAGATGGAGTGCTGGTGCAGTATGATCAATGAATAGAGGTGGGCAGCAGAAATCAATAATAAGGAGCACAGGAAATCAATGAATGAGTGCGGCAGGAGAATCAATAAATAATGGCGGGCAGGAGAATCAATGAATAGAGGTGCAGCAGGAAATCAATGAATGGAGGGCCAGAGAATCCATGAATGGAGTTGCGGAAGGAGAATCAATGAATGAGGTTGGGCAGAGATTCATGAAATAAGGTGCGGGTAGAGAATCAATGAATAGAGTCGCAGAGAATCAATGAATTTGAGGTGGTGGGCAGGAGGATTTATGAATAGAGGCGCAGGAGGATCAATGAATGGAAGTGCGGCAGGAAGATCAATGAATAGAGGTGCGGCAGGATATCAATGAAGCAGAGGTGCGGAGCAGGAGAATCAATGAAGAGATGAACGGAACAAGAATCAATTGAATGAGTCGGCAGAGAGAATCAGTGAATAAGTTCGGGCAGGAGAATCCATGAATAAGGTGCAGCAGAGAATCAAATAATGGAGTGCGGCAAGAATCATTGAATGGAGGTGCGGTATAGAATCATTAATGGATGCGGCAATAATCAATGAATAGAACGGAAGAGAATCAGAGAAAAAGGTGCGGAGAAGATCAATGAATTAGTGCGGCAGGAGAATCAATGAATAAGGTGCGCCAGATAATCAATAATAAGTCAAAATCAAATAAAAGTGCCGGGGGCCCCCCCCAAGGAGATCAATGAATGAGTGCGAGCAGAGAGGTCAATGAATAAGTTTGCCGGCAGTGAATCAATGAAAGAGGTTGTGGCAGGAGAATCAATGAATAAGGTGCGCAGGAGAAGTCAATGAATAGAGGTGCGGCAGAGGAGAGCAAGAATGGATGCGCATAGTATCAATGAATGGAGGTGCGGCAGAAATCAAATGATAAGGATCGGGCAGGGAGAATCAATGACTAGAGGCGGCAGAGAATCAATGAATGGATTGCGAGCAGAGAATCAATGAGTGAGTTTGGGGCGGCAGGAGAATCAATGAATGGAGAGCAGCAGGAAATCAATGAATAGAGGTGAGGCATAGAATCAATTATAGGAGTGCGGGCAGGAGAATCAATGAATAGAGGTGCGGGCAGAGAATCATGAATGGAGTGCAGCAGAAGTTCAATGAATGGAGGTTCGTGCAGGAGGATCAATAAATGATTGCGAGCAGGAGGATCAATGAATGAGTGCGGCAGGAGAAATCAATGATAGAGTCGACAGGAGGATCAATGAATAGAGGTGCGCAGAGACTCTGAATGAGTGCGGGCAGGAGTATCATTGAATAAGGTCGGCCCAAGAATCAGTGAATAGAGGTGCGGCAAGAATCAATGAATACAGGTGCGGCAGGAGATTTAATAATAGATGTCTGGCAGAGTTCAATGAATGAGGGCGGGCAGAGGAAATGAATGGAGGCGGGCAGAGATCAGATGATTAGAGGTGCGCAGGAAATCAATGAGATAAAGGCGGCAGAGAATCATTAATAGGTGCGTGCCGGAGAACAATGAGAGAGTGCGGGCAGAGAATCCATTGAATAGAGGTGCGGGCAGGAGAATCAATGAATGGAGGTGCGGGCAGGAGAATCAATGATTGGAGTGCGGTATGGAATCAAAGAATGGAGGTGCGGGCAGGAGATAAACAATGAATAGATTTTCGGTAGGAGAATCAATAAATAAGTGCGGCAGAGAATCATTGAATAAGCGGCAGGAAATCAATGAATAATGCGCAGAGAATCAATGAATAGAGTGCGGGCCAGGAGAAGCAATGATAAGTCGCAGAGATTCAATGAATAGAGGTGTCGGCTGAGATCAATAATAGAGGTGCGTGCAGAAGAACATTGAATGAGTGCGAGAGAATCAATGATTGAGGTGCGGTAGAGAAATCAATATGGAGGTGCGGCAGGAAATCAATGAATAGTTACGGTTGGAAATCAATAAATAGAGGTGCCCCCCAAAGGATCAATGAGAAGATCGGCATGAGAATCAATGAATAGATGCGGGCCAGGAGAATCCATGAAAGAGTGCGGCAGGAGAATCAATAAGAGAATCGGCAGGAGATCAATTGAATGGAGTGCCCGAGCATGAGGATCAATGAATAATGTGCCGGCAGGAGTCAATAATAAGGTTGGCAAGATATCAAGGAATTAGTGCGGCATAATCATGAATTGAGATTCGGCAGGAGAATCAATGAATAGAGGTGCGGGCAGAGGATCAATGAATGGGTACCAAGGATCAATGAAGTGAGTGCGGCAGGAGAATCAGATGAATAGAGGTGCGGCAGTGAGAATCAATGACTGGAGTCGGCAGAGAATCAATGATAATCGCATAATCAATGAAGAGGTGCGCAGAGGATCAAAGGAGTTCGGGCAGAAATCAATGAATAGAGGTGCGCAGTGGAGAACATTGAGATGGAGGGCGCAGAGGATCAATGAATAAGTGCGGCAGGAGATCTTATGATGATGCGGCCGGAGAATCAAGAGTAGGTGCGGCAGAGATTCAATGAATGATGCGCCAATGCAAGATGGTTGAATAAATCAATAATAAGTGCCGGCAGGAGAATCAATGAATGAGGTGCGCAGAGATCAATGAATAGAGGCGCAGAGGATCAATGAATGAGGTCAGCAGCATCAATGATGAGGTGCGGCAGGAGATCATTGAATAATGCGGGCAGGAGAATCAATGAATGAGTGCAGCAGGAGATCAATGAAGGAGTGCGGGCAAGAAATCAATGAATGGAGTTCGGCAGAAATAGTGAATAAGTGCAAGCAGGAGTTCAATGAATAAGGTCGGCAGGAATCAATGAATAGAGGGCGGACAGATCAATTAATAGAGGTGCGGCAGAGGACCAATAATGAAGTCAAACAGAATTCAATAGTGAGTCGAGCAGGAGAAATCATGAATATCGGCGACAGAGAATCCAATGAATGGAGGTGCGCAGAGAACAATATAATGCGGGCCAGGAGATCAAGATAGAAGGCAGGCAGAGATCATGAAATAGAGGTCCAAGATCTATAATAATCGCATAGAATCAGAATGATCGCTAGGATCTTGAAATGAGGTGCGGCCAGCGATCAATGAATAAGATGCGCAGGAGAATCAATGAATGGAGGTGCGACAGAAGCAATGAATAAGTGCGACAGGAAAATCAATGAATGAGCTGCGCAGGAGAAATCAATGAATATAGGTGCGGCAGAGAATCAAATAAGGTGCGGGCAAGACGATCAATGATTTGCGCAGAGAATAAAGGTTTAATCGGCAGGAGACAATGAATGGAGTGCGCAGAAGGATCAATGAATTAGAGTGCGCAAGATCAATGAAAGAGGTCACAAAATCGAAAGAAATAAGGATCCCCCCGGACAAGAAATGCAATGAATGAGGGCCAAAATCAATGAGAATGCGTTCAAGAGAATCAATGAATAGAGGTGCAGCAGAGAAAATAAGAAGGTGCGGGCAGGAAATCAATGAATGGAGGTGCGTAAGAATCATGAGATGGAGTCGGCAGGAGAACAATAATAGAGTGCGGTAGGAAATTCAATAAATAGGAGGTGCGGCAGATGATGCAACTGAATGAGAGGTGCGGGCAGAGAATGGAATGAATAGATGCGCATAAATCATGATAAAGTGCGCCAGGAGTACCAATAATAGAGTGCTGGCAGAGAATCAATGAAAGAGGTGCAAGTGCAGAGGATCAAGAATGAGGCGAGCAGATGATCAATGAAATAGAGGTGTCGCATGAGATCATTAATAGAGTGCGGGCAGGAGAATCAATGAATAAGTCGCAGAGATCAATGAATGGTGCAGCAGGATAATCAAGAATGAGGTCAGCAGGTAGAATCATTGATTAAGACGGACAGGAGAATCAATGAATGAGGTGCGCCAAAAAAAATAAAAAAATAAATCAAATGAATAATGCGGGCAGAGAATCAATGAAATAGGGCGGCAGAGATCAATGACTGGAGGTGCGCAGGAGAATCAATAAATAGGGAGGGGGATGTGAGGGCATTGTAGGAATAGAGGTGGATGTGGAGACACTGTAGAATAGAGGGGGATGTGGGACCCCTTTTTAGGAATAGAGGTGGGATGTGAGGAAATTGTAGGAATAGAGGTGGATGTGAGACATTGTAGGAAAAAAGATGTGGGATGTGGTGGGGACATTGTAGGAATAGAGGTGGATGTGGAGACATTGTAGGAATAGAGGTGGATGTGAGGACATTGTAGGAATAGAGGTGGATGTGGGGACATTGTAGGAATAGAGGTGGATGTGGGGACATTGTAGGAATAGAGGTGGATGTGGAGACATTGTAGGAATAGAGGTGGATGTGGAGACATTGTAGGAATAGAGGTGGATGTGAGGACATTGTAGGAATAGAGGTGGATGTGGAGACACTGTAGGAATAGAGGTGGATGTGGAGACATTGTAGGAATAGAGGTGGATGTGGAGACACTGTAGGAATAGAGGTGGATGTGGGGACATTGTAGGAATAGAGGTTGGATCTGAGGACATTTGATGAATAGAGGTGGATGTTGAGACTTTGTTGGAATAGAGGTGGATGTGGAGACATTGTAGGAATAGAGGTGGATGTGAGGACATTGTAGGAATAGAGGTGGAATTTGGAGGACTTGTAGGAATAGAGGTGGATGTGGCGACACTTTAGGAATAGAGGTGGATGTGAGGACAATTGTAGGAATAGGGGGATCGTTTAGACATTGTTAGGAATATAGGGGATGTGGAGGGCAATTGTAGGAATAGAGGTGGATGTGGAGACATTGTAGGAATAGAGGTGGATGTGGGGACATTGTAGGAATAGAGGTGGATGTGAGGACATTGTAGGAATAGAGGTGGATGTGGAGACATTGTAGGAATAGAGGTGGATGTGGAGACATTGTAGGAATAGAGGTGGATGTGGAGACATTGTAGGAATAGAGGTGGATGTGGAGACATTGTAGGAATAGAGGTGGATGTGGAGACATTGTAGGAATAGAGGTGGGTG
>JAODAL010034289.1:0-44453 GCA_025379985.1 Phyllomedusa bahiana
CCGGAAACATTTAAAACCCTGAAAAAAATTTTGCTCGTCATTAACATGATGGAGCAGTATTTTCACATCTCCTATGTAAATTAACTGTCTATAATGTTTTAAAAATAGAATGTAATACAAAAAACATTGCTCAGTCCACACTTTGTGCTTTGCTTGTATAAGGAATTTGTTCTTCAAGGCTCATTAGGGTGAGGGAAATTATTACTTCAAAATATTCAAGTAAACAATAACTCCTACCCCATTTAGGGAACAATCACAGATTTTTTACCCCTGTTACATAATGCTCACAGGTTACTTTCAAATCTGACAGCAGAAATCTGAGGTTGACCACACGAGTCTTAATCCCACTTCCATTTAATGGTTTAATCTTTCATGTGACTGTACATAATATGCTTCATATTTCCACTGTGGATTTTCGTTCCTTTTGGAACAATTGTGCCAATCAGGGGTGTAACTATTGAAGCAAACTTTTGGATGGGGCTCCCTTACCTCTTCCCTGACCATGAATATTTACTGGGACCTCTTAATTAGCCATGCAGTTATTATTATTATTATTAAATATTTTATAGCGCCATTTATTCCAGGCGCTGTACATTCGGGGGGGTTACTACAAACATAAGTAAAACATTTCAAATGACAATCTTGACTAAAAACAGGTTACGGGGAAGAGGGCCCCTGCCCGCGAAGGCTTACAATCTAAAAGGGAAGGGGAAGGAGAAAAAAGGGTGGGGACAGACATGTTGGGGGGTGTAGGACAGGGGGGTTTTTCTAGGTTGTAGAAACCGAAAAAATTTTTTTCAGATTGCTTTGAAGTTGGTGAAATTGGGGAATCTGATGTGTTGGGGCAGCGAGTTCCAGAGTGTGGGGGAGGCACAGTTACTAGATAATACAAGGAGTGAATACCTTCAACATACACTCACCGGCCACTTTATTAGGTACACCATGCTAGTAACGGGTTGGACCCCTTTTGCCTTCAGTACTGCCTCAATTCTTCGTGCATAGATTCACAGGTGTGCACGATGCTCAATTGGACCAAATGGGCCAAGAGTGGCAAGAAAATATTCCTAACATACAATAAAAAACTTTGAGACTCTCGTTCACATATTTTGATCAAAAGATGTTTAAGCTGCCCACGACTTTCAACGTGATCTCAAATCGGGCAGTCCTATTCTATCTTTACCTCTCAATCCGAGCAATCAGGCCTCCCGCTGGGTCAACCGACCTCCATTATTCAGAGAGAAAAAATAAAAAAAAGAAAATATTCCCCACACCATGACACCACCACCACCAGCCTGAACCGTTGATACAAGGCAGGATGGATCCCATGCTTCATGTTGTTGACGCCAAATTCTGCCCGCTACCATCCGAATTTCGCAGTCAGAAATCGACTCATCAACCAGGCAACGTTTTTTCCCAATCTTCCTTCTGTCCAATTTTCGATGAGCTTGGGCAAAATTGGAGCCCTCAGTTTCCTGTTCTTACTGAAAGGAGTGGCACCCGGTGTGGTCTTTCTGCTGCTGTAGCCCTCGCCTCAAAGTTTGGCCGTACTGTGGCGTTCAGAGATGCTCTTCTGCCTACCTTGGTTGTAACGGGTGGCTATTTGAGTCACTAGTTCTTCTATCAGCTGAACCAGCTGCCCATTCTCCTTTACCTCTGGCATCAACAAGGCATTTCCGCCCACAGGACTGCCGCTCACTGGATGTTTTTTCTTTTCGGACCATTCTCTGTAAACCCTAAGAGATGGTTATGCGGAAAATCCCAGAAGATCACAGTTTCTAAATACTCAACCCACCCATCTGGCACCAACAACCATGCCACGTTCAAAGGCACTCAAATCACCTTTCTTCCCATACTGATGCTCGGTTTGAACTGCAGGAATTGGTCTTGACCCATGTGACCATGCCTAAATGCACTGATTGCCGCCATGTGATTGGCTGATTAGAAATTAGTGTTAACGCGCAGTTGACAGTGGACCTAAAAAGTGGTCGTGAGTGTATAATCATCCCCCATCATACTGCTACCAAACAAATCCCACTATACAAAGACCAACATTACCAATAATGCTACTACAGTAAGACTCGATTATACTGCCAGGACACGACCACAAATTACCATCACATAGTGACTGAATAATACCCCTATACTATTACTGAATAAAGAACAGTCTACCAAGACCAATATTACCGCCATAGACTGTCCATATAGTGTTTATATCCCAGATACATACAAACGATAAGACAACCACAATGCCACAACTCAACAAAAGCCGAACCGCTTCAACTGTATATGCCACCAACAATGACCATATTGTGGAATACCAGTATACACGGGAGCTCTGCAGACTGCATTTTAATGCCATACAGTGACCATATAGTGTGGTGATACCAGTGTATACAGACTCCCTGCAGACTGTATATTACCACCATATGCTGACAATATAGTGGCAGTTATCAGTGTACACAGGTTCCCTGCAGAATGTATATTACCTCCATACAGTGACCATATAGTGGCAGTTACCAGTGCACACAGGTTCCCTGCAGAATGTATATTACCACCATATACTGACCATATAGTGGAAGTTACCAGTGTGCACAAGCTCTGCAGAGATTAAAGTGACTACAGTGCAGTTACATCTAGGGACTCCCCAGAGACATCTTCTATGACTGGAATTTTTCTATTTCTTCTCCATCCTGTCCAGATCACCATGATGATTTCTCGCAGCCATGACTCATCCCTGCAAAATTACTACACAAACATCTTAAAATTCTATTTTTTCCAGCATTCCCTACCTGTGGCCACCTCTGTACAAACTCCACATTGGGTGATAGGTGGGGAGGCTATGGGGTGATAGATGCAGGTGGAAAAACTATGGGGTGATAGGTGGAGTGGATTGATAGGTGGAGACTCGAGTGACTAGGGGTAAATAGGACTGGGAGTTATGGGTTGAATGGTGGAGGTGGTGGCGGTTGCATTTTGTGTTGGCACTAGGATACATAACAAAATGGTGGGAAAGGGGTGGGAAAAATGAGTGCAGAGCACTGCTTTTTATATTTTTATTTTTATACAGGTTTCCCCTTTGGACTATGTTGGACCAGCGTTGGATCAATTTCTTTAATAAAATGGTGAAAGAGGGCTGCTGTTGTGGAGCGTTTATTTAAATAAAGGCTTTATTGTGCAATTTGTGTCTTTTTCATTTAATTCCAGTGCTAGTAACAGAGGTGACAGACACCAATATATTAAAAAAAAACATAGATCCAAGGTTGATCTGACGTAGTCCAATGAATCTGAAGTAGTCCAAATGGGAACCTGTAACTAAACAAACATTACACAAATACACATACCTGGGCTGGACAGCATATACAGCATCCTGGAAAGCTGTGTGGAGGATGATCATCACCCAGCTTTCTTGGACCCTGGATATTCTATCCTGTATGCAGGAAAGCTGGGTGATTCCCTAATCCTCCACTTGTGGCCTCCAGTCTTCCTATCAGAAGGAAAGCTGGATGGCACTTGTGGGGGTGGGGCATAACCCATCTTCTCTGGGTTCTCAATAGTCCATTCAGCATTCAGGAAAGTTGGGTGATGTCCCCTAACGGTGGCACACAGAAAATCTGTGTGGCATCTACGGGGGATGGCATCACCCAGCTCTACCCCCCCTCTCTCACTCTAATCCTTTCTTCCCCAATTTAATCCCCTCTCCCCCACTCTAACCACCCCTCTCTCAATCTAATCCCCTCTCCCCCACTCTAACCACCCCACTCACTCTTTTCCCCTCTCCCCCACTCTAGCCACCCCTCCTCACTCTATCCCCACTCCCGCCACTCGAACCACCCCACTCTCACTCTAATCCCCTCGCCTCCACTCTAACCAACGCCTCTCTCTAATCCCCTCTCCCCACTCTAACTGCCCCCTCTCTCACTCTAATCCCCTCTCCCCCACTCGAACCGCTCTCTCTAATCCCCTCTCCCCCACTCTAACCACCGCTCTCTCATAAACCCCTCTCCCCCACTCTACCCACCCCGCTCACCTTTATAACCCCTCTCCCCCACATCCAACCACCGCTCTCTCTAATCCCCTCTCCTCCACTCCTAACCACCCCTCACTCATTATAACCCCTCTCCCCCCAACTCTAACCACCCCTCTCTCACTCTAATCCCTCTCCTCCACCTAACCACCGCTCTCCTCTAATCCCCTCTCCCCCGACTCCAACCGCATGTAACGCAGTGGAAGTGATCCGCTGTGGCCAACCGCAAGCGATGGTGGAAGCCCACCCAGGGAACGGAATCTAAGTAGAACCCGTTTTTCACCAGAGCCCGCCGCAAAGCGGAGGACTTCTGCGGCGGAGAACTACCAGGTCGTTTCCACTGGCGGATCTTGCTTGTGGGGGTAGCCAAGAAAAAAAAAAAAAATAAAAGGCCCCCCCACCGTGGTAACAGTATCGTGAGGCTGAGGCGTAGTCAGGACAGGCAAAAGGTTCAGGACAGGCGGCAGAGGTTTTTTTTTTTTGTTTCGTGTCAGAAACGGGAACGGACGGTCCTGGTACCACGTAAGGAACAACGGGACGAAACGCTTTCTCTAAACCGGAGGCACTAAAGATCCGGCAGAGGGCTGCCGGACGGAGAGCCAATATAATAGGGTCAGTTGGCCGGCAATAGCCAATTACCGTGCGCACTGGCCCTTTAAGAGAGGGAAGGCTGGCGCGCGCGCGCCCTAGAGAATGGGAGCGCGCCCGGCAGCCGTCAGAACGCGCCAGGAGTCAGGACGGGCCGGGTAAGTTCATACACACCGCGGGGGGGGGGGGGGGGGGGGGGGGGGGGAGGGGAGAAAAAAAAAGGGGGGGGGGGACGGGCTCCACAAGGACCGGTCACGGACCGAGCCGCACTCGCCCGCGGCAACACGAGTGGGGGTCGGGGAGAGAGCGCGCCCGCAGCCCGGGACACCGGTCTGCGTGCCGCGCGTTACAGTACCCCCCCCCTTTAGGCCTCCCCTCATCCCAGCCCGGAAGGAACCTCAAATGAGTTGACGGTCCAGGATGTTGTTCCTCCGGCTCCCATGACCTTTCCTCGGGCCCGAACCCCTACCACTCGATGAGAAAGAAACGCTTCCCCCAGGACACCTTCATATCCAAGTCTCCTTCACGTGAAACGTCAGTAGCATCCGCCACCGGGGAAGAGGGCAGCCTTACGAGAAAAAACGGTAAGGACCGGGTTTTGAGAAGCGACACATGGACAGGAGTTCGGATACGCATGGAGGGCGGGGCCGAGTTTATAGGCCACGAGATTAGACGTCGAGCACCTCAAGGGCCCTATGTACGGGACCCAATTTGTAGCTGGGATCTTAAGCCTGACAGAGTTCGCAGCCAGCCAAACCTTATCGCCAGGAGAAAAAATGGGGAGGGCCCTCCCTTCTCTTATCCGCTTGAGCTTTCATGCGTGGCCGAAGCAACGAGCAAAGACTGGCGGGTCAGGGCCCAAAGAGTCTCCATGTCCGCGACCAGTGGTATCCTGCAGCAGAACTTCGGACTGAGAGGGCAGTGGGAGAGGAGGGCGGGGGTGCAGGCTTACACAATATGAAAGGAAGAGGCCCCCCGACTCGAATCTAGGGAATTGTAGGAAAATTCTGCCCATGGGAGTAGTCAGCCCAGTCCATTCTGGCCGTGCCGAGACCAAGTGGCGCAAGTAGGTCCCAGGACCTGGTTAACCCTTTCTACTTGCAGTTGTCTGGGGTGATAGGCCAGGAAAAATCGAGCTTAAGCCACCTGCAACGGAACAGAGGGCCCGCCAGAATTTGGAGACAAACTGGACTCCGCGTCAGAGATAATTTGCAGGGCATCCCGTGTAGGCGAAAGATGTGGTGAAATAATAGGTTTAGCCGGCGCGGGCCGAGGGAGACCCGTCAGTGGGACAAAGTGAGCCATCTTAAAAAACGATCTTAACCACCCAATCACGGTGTTACCAGGGATGGGGGAATATCGGTTATTAAAATCCATCGCCACATGCGACCAGGGGCTAGTAGGGATGGCAAGGGGAAGCAGGAGCCCGACTGGCCCTGTGACAGAGGTGTTTTGTTACAGGCACAGGTGACACAGGCCTCAGCAAATTCTTAACGTCCCTAGCGAGGTCCGGCCACCAGTTAGAACCGCGAGATAAGGGATGGGTTTTCCGGGCGCACGGATGTCCAGCCACCACGAGTAAAATGGCCCACACTTCAGGATCTGTCTGCGGCTGCGGGGCCCACGTATGTCTTCCCAGCGGGACATTCCGGAGGTCGACAGGGGCAGAGAGGAATGACGCTCCGGGGGTATTAAGTGCTCCCGGGATGTTTCTTCTCCGACCACATCTGAACGCCGATATACGCATCCGCCTTCACATTCTTTTCCGCCGGACGGAAGTGGATTTGGAAATCAAATCCGGGAGAAAAAGAGCGACCATCTACCTGGCCTGGAATTGAGTCGCTGGGCCGTCTGGAGTACTGGGAGGTTTTTGTGGTCAGAAAGATACTGATGGATGCCGAGCACCCTCCAGAAGATAACGCCATTCTTCCAGGGCTAGCTGATGCTAACAACATCCCGGTCTCCGCCGGTGAGAAGTTTTAGAAAAGGAAGCCGCAGGTGACTGTTTTCCCCGTTGGCCCCTTTTGCGTGAGGACCGCACCGACCCCGACAGACGAGGCGGTCTTACTTCAAGTGCAAATGGCTTAGAAGGGTTCCGCCGTGACAGATGAAGTGGAGGCAAAGGCCAGACGTCAAACTCGAAAAGCTTCCTCGGCCTCGGTGGACAGCTTCGTGGATTAGCAATTCTTTTTCGTGAGCCACAATGGGTGCCACCCGTGTGGAGAGTGGGATGAACTGCCCGTTATAATTACAGAATCCCACGGGGGGGGGGGGGGGGGAAGCCCCCCGTTGTATACCCGAAGACCAACAGGCGAGGCCATTTGCAGACGGCAGACAGCTGCTGGTCCATCGCAACCCTTGGTCCGGAGATAATATATCCCAGGAATGGCAGGCGGTCTGGTGAAAGATGCACTTTCCCAACTTAGCGTATAGGCGGTTGGCCCGAGGCGCCTCAAACCTGCGGACGTGAACACGGTGAGTCTCCAATCAGACGAGTAGACCAAGATGTCATCCAGGTATACTACGACACACGATACAGAGATCCCTGAAATTTCGTTCACGAATTCCTGAAGACGGCGGGGCATACAAAGGCCGAATGGCATGACCAAGTATCGAAGGCCCGTCCTGGTGTTAAAAAGCCCGTCTCCACTCATCGCCCTCCTGGATGCGAATGAGATTATAGCTCCCCTTAAGTCCAATTTGGAGAAGATTTTCGCACCCTGTAGGCGATCAAAGAGCTCAGGAATCAAAGGCAAAAGGATATCCGATTCTTCACCGTGATCTTATTAAGACCCCGATAATCAATCAGGGTCGCAGGGTGCCGTCCTTCTTTTCCACGAAGAAGAATCCCCGCCCCTGCGGGAGAGGAGGATTTCCGTATGAACCCCTTCTGGAGGTTCTCCCGAATATATTTCAGACCATAGCTTGAGTCTGGGGAATGGACAGGGGATAGACTCGACCTCGGGGAGGACTGGTACCAGGCAGTAGGTCGATCCCGGGCAGTCATAAGGTCATGAGGAAAAGGAAGGATCTCCGCTTCTTTCTCCGAGAAAGACATCGGCGAACCCCTGATAATCGACAGGCCCGGCCCGGCCAATAGTTTGCGGGGGGTTTGTGCGAGAGTCGGTAAGACACCAACCTGGGCGAGGTGCCACCAGCAACGCTCAGGCAGTTGGGCCCCCAGCGAGGACTTCACCCGACTCCAGTCTAGCATAGAAGTGGAGTCGCAGCCACGAAGTCCGAAAAGAAGCGCCGAAGAAGAGCGTGGCAACACGTAGAAAGCGATCTTCTCCTTATGTAGGAACTCCCCGTGAAGAGCAAGGCTTGGTGACAAACTGTATAGTGTCCGCTTAGCAGCTCGCCCGCTGACCGAGGAGAGACCAGGGTTTTTCCAACCTGGAGGGGAGGAGGGGGGAAAGGGAGGGGGGGGGGGGGGGGGGGAGAAGAAAAGAAGGAAAAAAGAAAAGGGGGGGAAGAGAAAAAGGGGGGGGGGGGAAGGAATAGGGATAGGAAAGGGAAGAAGGGGAGGAAAAAAAGGGGGGGAGAATGGGAGGGAAAGGGGAGGGGGGGGAAGAAGGGGAAGGGGGGACACAGCAAGGGGGCAGGACCGCGAAAGGCGGGGGGGAGGCGCGAAAGAGGGGCAAAGGGAGGGGGGAGTGGGGGGGGGAAGGCAGCAAGGGGAAGGGGGGGGAGGGGGGGGAGGGGGGGAAAAGGGGGCGGAACAGCGACAGGGGGGGGAGGGGGGGGGACGGACGGGGGGGGGGGGGGGGGGGGGGGGTGGGGAAGGGGGGGGGAGGGGGGGAAAGAGGGGAAAAGAAGGGGAAGGGGAAAAGAAGGGGAAGGAGGAAAGAGGGGAAAAGGAGGTGAGGGGGGGGGGGAAAAAGGCAACAGCGACGGAGGGGGGAGAACACGGGGGAAGGGGGGAGAGGTCAGAGGATGGGGACTGTGGGGAAAAAGGGGGGGGGCGGAAAGAGGGGGAGGGGCCGGCACAAGGGGGCGGAGAACGCCGGAACACAAAGAAGCGGGGAAACCCAACCGGAAGACGGTAACTGCACACCAAGGAGCGAGAATAAAGTTCCCGGCAGCGCCAAACAAAAAAAAAAAAAAAAAAAAACAAAAAAAAAAAAAAAAAAAAAAAAAAAAAAAAAAAAAGGGGGGGGGGGGGGGGGGGGGGGGGGGGAAAATAAAAAAAAAAAAAAAAAAAAACAAAAACAAAAAAAAAAAAAAAAGCATCCAGTAGGCGGAGGTCCGGAATGAGACAGGCCACAATCATCCCCGACTTGAACAGGCAACATCATGGCGGGAAGGAAGGAAGTTGCACCCAGGACGCCTCTCCGACGAACCATAGTCGGAGTTTCCGGACGTTTTGGACTTGGGGACAATTCCTCCAGAAGTGCTCAGGACTCCGCAGTAGAGGCACAGTTGCCAGAACGCGCAGGGCCAGTTCTTGGCTCTGAGAGATGTACCTTGTCGACCTGCATAGGCTCCTCAATAGGGAGTGGGCGATTGCGTAGGTTGTCTCTGAAACACGGCGCCCGGCGAGGATTACCGGCGTGGACGTTGCCCCATCTCGTTCTTGCCGAAGCATCCTCTCGTCTCCTCGGCGAAGCGCACGTCAATGCGGTAGCCAACTGAATTAACCCGCTGAGAGAGACGGGATGTCTCTTGCGGCCAGCACATCCTTAATCCTCCCCGATGACCCCTTTTGAAGGTGGCCGCACAGGGCAGCCTCGTTCCAGATAACTCTGAGGCTAGTGTGCGGAACTGCACTGCGTAGTCTCCCACCGACGAGTCTCCCTGGCACAGAGTGAGGAGGCATCTCGCAGAGGATGCCCGGCCGGTTTCCTCAAAAACGCTGCGGAACTCCTGGAGGAAGGACTGCAGATCCGATCCACAGGTCGTTGCGATCCCCACAGAGGTGTGGCCCATGCTAAGGCCTTCCCGGAAAGCAGGCTGACCACGATTGCCACTTGAACGATCCGTTAGGGAACTGTCCGCCATTAATTCAATTGCATTGAGCACTGGGTGATGAAGCCCTCGGCAACTGGCTTGGAGTCCCCTTCAAACTTGACGGTAGCTAAACCGAAGCTTGGGTCCCACCTTGCGGATGGAGCGGCGGGAGGCAGTGTACCACAGGTGGAGTTGGCGGCAGCGGCTGTACGCCAGAAGTTGCTGTAACATGACGGTCCAACTGGTCCACTGTGGAGCCTGTTTTGCACAATTTGACGTGACGGTTCGCGACGACTGCGCAAGGTCCGCTGCCAACCAGGCAGAGGCACCTTGCGGGATCCATGAGCCGATCTTACTGTAAAGGCAGTGGAATGGATCCCGGGCCCCAACCGCAAGCGCTGGTGGAAGCCCACACGCTAGGGAACGGAATCTAATTAGAACCCGGGTTTTCCCACCAGAGCCCGCCGCAAAGCGGATGGACTTGCTTGCGGCGGAGAACTACCAGTCGTTTCCACTGGCGGGACTTGCTTGCGTGGTAGCAAGGATAAGCGTGGTACAGAATCGTGAGCTGAGCGTAGTCACGGACAGGCAAAAGGTCAGGACAGGCGCAGAGGGTCGTGGTCAGGAAAAACGGGAACGAGACGTCTGGTACACGGTAAGGCAACCAAAAGGGACTAAACGCTTTCTCTAAAGGCTCAGGAGGCACTAAAGATCCGGCAGAGGCTGCCGGAGCGGAGCCAATATATAGGGTCAGTGCCGGCAAACACAATTAACGTCGCACTGGGCCCTTTAAAGAGAGGAAGGCTGGCGCGCGTGCGCCCTAGAGAACGGAGCGCGCCCGGAGCCGTGCAGAGAGCGGCCAGGAGTCAGGAGCGGGGCCGGGTAGGTTCAAACACGCCGCGGGACGGGCGCGCACACGACCGGTCACGGACCGTGCCGCCACTCGCCCGCGGCACACTAGTGGGGGGTCGGGGAGAGAGCGCGCCCGCAGCCCGGACACGGTCCTGCGTGCCGCGCGTTACACCCGCCCCTCTCTCACTTAATCCCCCTCCCCACTCGAACACCGCTCTCTCTACATCCCCTCTCCCCCACTCTAACCACCCCTCTCACTCTAAACCCCTCTCCCACACTCTAACTCCCCTCTCTCACTCTAACCCCCCTCCTCCACCTAACCACCCGCTCTCCGTCTAAACCCCCTCTCCCCCACTCTCTCCTGCCCCTCTCTCACTCTAATCCCCTCTCCCCCACTCGAACCACCGCTCTAATCCCCTCTCCCCCACTCTAACCACCGCTCTCTCTAATCCCCTCTCCCCCACTCTAACCACCCCTCTCTCATTATAATCCCCTCTCCCCCACTCTAACCACCGCTCTCTCTAATCCCCTCTCCTCCACTCTAACCACCCCTCTCTCATTATAATCCCCTCTCCCCCACTCTAACCACCCCTCTCTCACTCTAATCCCCTCTCCCCAACTCTAACCACCGCTCTCTCTAATCCCCTCTCCCCCACTCTAACCACCGCTCTCTCTAATCCCCTCTCCCCCACTCTAACCGCCGCTCTCTCACTCTAATCCCCTCTCCCCCACTCTAACCACCCCTCTCTCATTATAATCCCCTCTCCCCCACTCTAACCACCGCTCTCTCACTCTAATCCCCTCTCCCCCACTCTAACCACCGCTCTCTCACTCTAATCCCCTCTCCCCCACTCTAACCACCGCTCTCCTCTAATCCCCTCTCCCCCACTCTAACCACCCCTCTCTCACTCTAATCCCCTCTCCCCCACTCTAACCACCGCTCTCTCACTCTAATCCCCTCTCCCCCACTCTCATCCATTCTCCTCTTCTGTAACCCCCCTCCGTCACTCTAATCCCCCCAACTCTAACCCCCTCTCTAATCCCACTCTCTCACTCTAATTCCTCCTCCCCCACTGTAATCCCTCCTCCCCTACTTTAACCCCCTTCTCTCAATCTAATCCCCTCTCCCCAGCTCTCTCCCTCACACTTTACCCGCCTCTCTCACAGTCTAACCATCCTTCCAAACTCTAACCTCCCTCACAGTCTAACCCCCTCTCTCACTCTAAACCCCCCATTCCCCACTTTATCCCTCCCTCTTATTCTAACTCTCCCAAAAGACATATACTCCCCTGTATTCTGCCTCTGGCTGCCTGTAGAGCATTCCTAGCACTGCTGGAAAGAGGGTCGGAGCTTCGGGGAGAGGGACGGAGCTTTGCGGCAATGTACTGCGGACACTCATCTGACAGCATCTGGCCCCGATGTCGCTCTGATTGGCTGCAGCCAAGGGCGTAACTACTGGGGTAGCAGACATAGTAGCAGCTGCTACGTCTGCTGCCCCGATAGTTCCACTCTGGTGCCAATAATTTGCACAGACATTTTTTTATTGCATGCAAATATGGATGCCTTAAATCCTAATCACACCAACGGGATTTGGACAGTAACCAAACTTAATACTGAGTTGTGCACATGAGACTGAGACATTATCTTTAAAATATTATACAGTAAATACAAAATGATTGAATGAATCATAACTGAAGGTCAAACATGTAGATATTTTAAAAAGTCATAAGCAGATTTACACTCACTCTGTCTCCTCTGTGGGTGGTTCTATAGCAGTGATTACCATATTTACCTTCTCTGTAACTAGCTGAGCTGTTACACTGACAAATGCAGGAAATGACACCTACAGTAAACTAAAGATTCATGTGCTGTGAGGTCTGAAACCAATTACTTATTTAGATAATTGCTTATCTAGAAATAATTAGTTTGGACAAAGACTGAGCTGTCCATCAATGGTGACACCACTCCCTGCTCTCTCATCTAATGACATAGAGTTATAACCATAGAAACCTGACTGCACTCAGAGCACATAAAATATCTCTTATTTCATGACCAAAGTAAAATCTATTGACCAATGTGTTTAGAAAAAGTCTTCAATCCTGTCCTTTCATGTTGAAAGCTAATCTTTGCAGTGAGAAAACCCCTTTAAGAAAATCTTTCTGATTGAAAGTACACCACCACTATACATAAAACATGTATGACCGGGGCTGCACCAGTTTTCTGGCATACTTTGAGCCAAAAACAACTGTCGTAACCATGTTCTATAGATGTATGAACAGTCGTACGTCCAAAATTGGTGCATTCTGCACCTGGACCGTCACTTATAAATGCGCCTAAGATACGGGGACGTGTTGCACCAGATTTATAGGATTAGACACATTTATGTATCTGTAATGCCAAATGTAAGTGCAACACTGTCAGCACCAACCACACCAAGTTCAAAGTGGTCTGACTGAGGCTAAAGTTGTTGTAGTTGAACTAGAATTGGCAATAGGGCAAAAGATATATATTATTTCTCAACCACTAAAATAATAAATAAAATATTATATTATCAAACAATATAAAATTAAATTATATAACATTTATTTTACATTATATAATATCCAAAAAATATAAAATGATCTCCTCTAACATTTATATAAAATTATACTGTATGATCTAAAATTAATATTAAAAATAAATAATATAAATTAATTCATTTAACCAGTACAGTATTGTCACAAGTAGCACCGCAGTTCGGGCTGCGGATGCACTCGTTCCCCGGGGTCCCTCCGTGTGCCCGGAGCAAGTGGCGCCATGGTCCGCATGTTGGGCCGCATGTGCACTCGTTCCCACAGGCGCAGTCACTTACCCGTCCACGCTCCGGCTTCTCCTTGCCTGTCTGGCCCGCCAGTGCGCGCGGCTCCGCTGCTTAGGGTGCGCGCGTGCCGGCTCTCCCGGCTATTGCCGGCCGCTGGTCCTATATAATGCTCCACCTCTTTGAGGCACTTTGCCGAATCCAAAGTGCCCATACCCTATGCGAGGAAGCCTTCTAGTGTTCCGGTTTGCCTTTTCTGTGTACCAGTCCTGTCAGCTTACGTTCTTCGACCACAATTCTTCGCCACCTGCCCTGACCTTCTGGCCCATCCCCAACTATAAGTTTGTCTACTGTTCCGTTACTACATCGGCTACCACTGCAATCAAGGTGCATCAGGGGTAGCGACCTGGTGGAATCTTGCCGCGGCAAGTCCATCCCGCTTTTCGGCGAGCTCTGGTGAAAACCGGTAACCAAAAATGAAAAAAGTTGTTGTATCAGCTCACCTATGCCTCAGAAGACTTCGTGGAGTCACGGTTGATGGATTTCCAGTCCATGTAACAACAAGATCCAAAGGAATAAATGCAACCAGCGTCCAAACCGCACTGAGGGGAGCTTGACCAGATGTGAGAAAAATCTTTTAAAGAAGTGCAATTCTTTATTTGTAATCCATTGAAATCGTGTTAGATAATACAAAGCACATAGAGGGAGGCATGCATAAACAGCAGCAAGAATCACATGGGCTATATGAGCTAGATCGGCCAATGCGTTTCGGGAGTAGCGTCTCCCTTATTTCATGGCTATCAATGCTGCTCTATCTGTGACTGAAATTTCCAAGATATAACGGATGAAGCCGGGAAAATGATACAAGGCGTTTAAATTTATTGAACGATAAAATTAACCTTGCTATATGATAAAAGCTATTCATAAAAGAAAAAAACCCTATGTGAAAAGGGCTGAATGCTGACTACAGGAACATATGCTCTTGCAACAATTCTAATAGTGATAAGCAATATCTTGCCTAGAATTTAATGACGAAGGGCGTCAGAGAGGTGCCGCCTAATTTCCCCACCTTTAAAAGGGCCAGTGGTACACCCTACGTACTGCAACTGGCAGGTAGTGCAGCCAATCAAATATACAACAAATTTTGTGTTGCAATTAATGTAATTTTTGATGGAAAATCATTTACCATTGCTGAAAGATGTAAATTGACTGGTTTGCTGCACATATCTGCACACAGTACAGACTGAGTGTCCATATTTATAAAAGCCCTTGATATCTGTCCACATATTGCGATGTGGTTCAATGGCTGGAAGTAAACTCGGAGAGAGAATAGATCCTAAGCTAGGAGCGCTCCGGGAAATTGTTTAAATTGCCTACTGTAACGTGTGCTAAAAGTAACAGTGTTGATATTCTCCTGATTGTATCTATTGGGTTTACACTTCAACATATCTTTCCTATCCAAAGAATCAACTTTCTCAGATGTTTTTTGTAATGTTTAATAAAATAAATAGCAGGTCGTCGATATATCGACAATACCAGTATATACATGTCCCATATCTCTCATCACCTGCAAACAGATACATGTCCTCAAAAGAGGACATGTATATGTTTGCTAATGATGGGCAGAAACGTGCCCCCATCGAAGCACCACAGACTTGTAGAAAATATTTCTCATCAAATGAAAAATAATTTGCTGAAGCAAAAATCTACCGCTGTCAAAAGGAACTCCTGTTTGTGCAAAGAGTAACCACTAAATTTTTTAAAGAAAACACGCAATACTGTCAAGGCTTGGTGATGAGGAATACTCAGATAAAGGCCCACAACATCACATGTGAGCCAAACAGCATTATCCGGCCATACCAGGTTCTCCATGATCCCAACAAACTGTTTGGTGTCACAGAGATAACCCGGTATCTGTAGGACCAGTGGCTGTAACTGCGCATCATCCCAGCTCCTTGGTAAGGGAACCGATACCTGAGACGATGGGCCGAAACGGTGGAGGGAACCACTCCTCGTGGATTTTAGGCAGGGCGTGATATATTGAAGTGACCGGATTCACCGGTAGCATACGTTCTGCCAAAGTGGGGGTCAATACTCCCATCGCAATACCCTGTTTCGAAAATTTCATTCAATATATGTTTATATTCCATCACTGGATTATTAGCCAACTGTATGTATGTGTCTGACTGATGTAATATGTTTAAATTAACTGATCTATACAATTCCGTGTCTAAAATAGCAACAGCACCCCCTTTGTCCGCATTGCGTACAATTATACTCTTATTATTTCTCAATTCATGTAATGCCCTAATGCTCCTTACTAGTCAGATTGTTGTACTTTAGGGAATCTTGATCAAGGCATTTGTTCTTCAAACATATTAGATCGAGTGTGGTCAAACGAGACTGTAAGGGATAAAAATCTGAATTTTTTATAAAAAAAACTATCTTCATTCTCATATGAGGAAGTAATCCCTTCACTT
Source organism: Phyllomedusa bahiana (assembly GCA_025379985.1). Classification (NCBI taxonomy): domain Eukaryota; kingdom Metazoa; phylum Chordata; class Amphibia; order Anura; family Hylidae; genus Phyllomedusa; species Phyllomedusa bahiana. The sequence goes on from JAODAL010034289.1 coordinate 15,692, forward strand.
TGCAACTCTCGTAATGAAGAAATTCCACACAGTTCCTGAAATGTTGGAATAGTTTGTTCATTTTGTAGGGAGGTGCTGGCAAGTTCTCTAGTGTCCAGTGCTTGAGTTGTATCCCAGGCCATTTTCAAAAAATGATTAGAGACCGTAACATGTCTTGCAAACCAGTTTACATCCAAAAGAGTTTCAAAAATGTCAAAATCATGGGTGGGACAATACCCCATACCCTTGGATAGTAAAAAAATATTGTGAAAACAAAATTTGGCTTGAGAGATTGATCACAGGAGAACTTAAAGGGGTTGTCTCGCTACAATGATTGGGTTTTAATTTAAAGATCTTTAAAAAACAAGCAGCTTTGCAATATATGTTCATTACAAATGTTCCTACTGATTTTGAGCTAGCCCTGTTGGTATTACTACATCAGCTTTCTCAAATCTCTATTTGTAGGGACCTGTTGATCCTTTTCTTACTGGCTGTCGGTCTGAATGATCATCACCTTTGAAGACAGGTCAGAGCAGAGGGGCCCCTCCCGCACAGAATGCTTCTGGAGTGGAAGGAGGGGGAGGGGGACTCTGGCGTCTGTGTCCGTGCTGCCTGGAAATTAAACCCTGTGTGTCCCTGCTTCCTCCTGCTCTCTTACACAGATAGATGTGACAGCAGTGACCCTGTCTGTTACTATATTCATGATATGTCTTTGGAAACTGTGACTATACTAATTTACTGTACAGATACGGCATGTGAATACTTTATGCTCTCCCTGTATTAGTGGGGCATCCTGAGTATTAGTAACACTTCCCTTGTTGTTGCTGGAGATGTGGAGACTTGTAAGCTAAGCAGGGGTATAGGAACACATGCATCCCCTCTGCTCTATTGCATACACAGCAGCTTGACAGACCTCTCTACCCGCATAGATCAGCCCTCTCCTGTAACAGACCAAGGCAGGCCACACAAAGGGTGAACCCCTTGGGGCCCCAAAACCCCCTCCCCCCCCCCCCCCTGTTAGAAGTTACGTAGCTTGCCTGTGTGCTGATGGGGGGGGGGGGGGAGCAGAAGAGACAGACCAAGAAGCACCCCCCTCAGTTCAACTTACCAGGGACACTGACAGGCTGAAAGCTCGTAATGAGACAACTCCTTTAATTCTTGATGTTCCGTAACTGCCAGGGACCCGTCCGTTCCATTTCTGCCGGTGTTTCCTCCCCGCCTGCCGTACTAGTTTTTTGACGCTCTTGTTCTGGGTCCTCCTCTAGTATTCTTGCGTCCTCTGGTTTCAGTCAACTCCCCTCGCGGTATATCATTTCTGTTATTATTAGGCAAATTGGCCTTGATAGTGCTGTAATCCGACAAATCTCCCGAGGTAGTAGCTGAAGATTTGTCCATAGTAGAGTCAATATCTGAGAAGCTCAAGCTTCTTTGGGACCTCCACCTATTCCAATATCCCTGGTTACTGCGGAGGATAGAATGCGGTCGATGGCTCTGCGGTTTCCAGGTATAAACCTGATTCAAGGAATAATCATTGGTGTCATGCTTAAATCTGTTTTGCTTAACTGAGATGATATTCTCTTCCAATTTTTTCAAGTTGGATTCCAACTTTTCCCATGCCTGGGTATAATGCGGTTCATCTCTATGCTTAGCAATTTCACCTTTCGCAGCAACAATTTGTGGTTTTAACGGAGTGAGACTCTCTTTTTTCCTTTATCCCAATTTTAAAGGGATTTTTTTTTATTTGATGGGGAAAAATTTTTTCAAATCTGTGGTTGCTTCGATGGGGGCCCCCGTTTCTTCCCATCAAATTAAAAAATTTACAATTTTCCTCTTTTTTAGGACTTTTATCTGTTTGCAGGGAAGAAAAAATTTTGGGCGTATATTCTTGGGATTGTCGATTTATCGAAGACCCGCATTTAAATTGGGAGGTCCGTCTATTTGATCAAACAATTTTTTGATTATCTTAACAAGCAATACAAAAAACCTTTTAATTTAAACCAAATTTTACCCCCTGCCAACAAAATTGATTTTTTGGATTTTCACTTTTAGGAAAGGGTAACAATTTAAAGGGAGAAACCCTACAGCAGGGGTTTCCCCCAAAGCCGGTTCCCCCCGGACCGGGCAACCCCCGGGGCCCCTTTGCGCGTCCCCTTTCCCGGGCCCGGCGCCAGCTACACAAGCCCCCCGCCCGGTGAAATTCAAATCCGGGGGTCGGGATCTGGTTTTGGCGGCCCCCCTTTAAATGGGGGCCCCGCAAGACCCCAGCAGCTGCACTCAACGTGGGGGCTTTCATTTTTTAGGGGAAACAAGGGGGCGGTGATTACCCGCCTGCTTTCCCCACTTGTTGATGCCCGCTAAATGAGCTCCTATCCCAAAAGCGATTTAGCGGCGCAGGAGTTTGAGGGCCCCGTTTACGTAAAAACCCCCCCGGGCCCCTCGGGGCTGTTTGGCTGCCCGGGGGGAGGGGCTCGGGGGAGGATTCCCGGGGAAAAGGGGAGTGCTATAATTACTTTTTTTTTTTTTTATAAATTTTCCTGACTGCCTGCGGGGCAGCTATATATCATTTTGGGGGCAGCTATTTTCACCATATGGGGGCCGCTTTATAACACTACTGGGGGCCGCTTATATCACAATGGGGCAGCTAATTTTTCACTACTGGGGGGGGCTATATTTCACTACTGGGGGCAGCTAAAAATCACAATGGGGGCCGCCCATATAAAAAATATGGGGGGCCCCCCCAATATGGCCAAATGGGGCCGTATATATCAATACTGGGGGCAGCTATTACCCCTAATGGGGGGTTTTTTCCGGGGGGGAAATAACCCTACTGGGGGCGCCCAATTTTATCACTAAAAGGGGGGGAAACTATAAAACCCCTTTCTGGGGGCGGGTATTAAACACTACTGGGGGCAGTTTTAAACACACTGGGGGGGCTATTATCACTTACGGGGGCAATTTTTATCACTACTTGGGGCCGCTATAAATCACTACTGGGGGCCCCCCTATATATCAAATACTGGGGGCCGCTTTAAACACCCACGGGGGCGCTATATATCACAACCCGGGGGGAGTATTATCATTACTGGGGGCCGGGTAAAATCACTACTGGGGGGAGCTTTAACATACTGGGGGGGCAAGGGACCCCTACTGGGGGCCCGGGTATTTTTCAAATACGGGGGCGCTATTTACCCCCACTGGGGGCCGCAAAATTTTCAAACTGGGGGCCGGGAAAAAATCAAACTTTGGGGGCCACTATATAACCCCCTACTGGGGGGCCCCTATATAACAAATAATGGGGGCCCCCTATAAAAATTTACTACGGGGGCCGCTTTTTTCCCCTTCTGGGGGCCGCCTATATTCAAATACTGGGGCGCTATTAACACTATTTGGGGGCCCCCCCATTTTTAATTTAAATACTGGGGGGAGCTATTATCAATACGGGGGCAAGCCCATGGGTTCACTATCCAACTACCCCCGGGGGAGCTATTAAACACTACTGGGGGCCGCATTATAACACCACTTTTGGGGGGTATGTATCCCCAAATGGGGGGAGCCCATGTTTCACTACTTGGGGGGAGCTTAAAATCACTTTCTTTTGGGGGGGTTTAACCCCAAAAGGGGGGGGCTTTTTATCACTACGGGGGTGCTATTAAAATCACTACGGGGGGGAGCTTTAAAAAAATAAATTTGGGGGAAAAAATGTATCACTTTTGGGGGGGCTATTAAACACTACAATTGGGGGAGCTATTTCACTACTTGGGGGGGCTATTAACACTCTGGGGGCCGCTTTTTTTATCATTTAAATGGGGGCAGGGTATGTATAAATAGACTGGGGGCAATTTTTTCCTAAAATTTTGGGGCCCCTATTAACCCCTACTGGGGGCCCGGGTATTATCAAAAATACGGGGGCCGCAAAATTTTCCAAATACGGGGCAGCAAAGGGATCACTACTATGGGGGATTTTTATTATTTCGGGGGCATATTTTTCTTTAATGCAGAGCATATTACAATGTAAATATATATACAGGTATAATCCCACCCCAATTTCAAAAAATTTGGGAAATATTTTTAAACTTGGGGGGGCCCAATTATTTTATATAATTAAAACCCCACAGGGGGGCTAAAATCATCTTTCCAAATTTTAAATTTCTGGGGCCCATTATCACTAAAACCCCCAGTATCACTTTTTGGGGTTTTTTTTAATGGGGCCAACAAATCCAAACCCCTTAAAAACACCCGGGGGGCCCCATTAACACACGGGGGCCCCCCCAAAACACCAAACCCTTAAAAACCCCCCTGGGGGGGCCATTAAATAATTTGGCCTTTATAAAAACCGGTCACTGGGGGAAAAAAAAAGGGGGGGCCTCCCCAAATAAAAAACGGGGGACTAATTCCCCTACGGGGCCCTTTTCACCCAGGGGGAACTTGGGAAAACATTTTTCCCCCTTGGGGGAATTTTCACTTAAGAAAATTGACACCCCGGGAGTATTTTAAACCTTTTAAAAGTAACTTCAAATTTGGGAAACAATTTATAAAATAAAAATAAATTACAAAACTGGGGAAAATTGATTCCCCTTTTTGGGTAGTATGTTAAGGGGGAAACCAATAATACTTTATGGGGTTAATAAACAAACACTGGGGGGACTTTTAGGGGGGAAAGTATACAGGGGGCACTAAAACAATATTGGGAACAATTTTTAAATCACAAATTGGGGGGCCTTTTTCCCCCCCAAATTAAAAATCAAAAGGGGTTTTTTTTTCAACTGGGGGGGTATGGGCCCGGGGCCCGGGTTAAAATATTTTCCCCTGGGGGCCCCGCCCTTTTTTAACACCCAAATTTTGGGGGGGCAGTATCAAGGGATTTTTAAAAGTACCACTCGGGTTGGGACTTTTTCCCCAATAGGGGGAGGTACCGTTAATTTTCATCTTTCCCCAATGGTAAATGTTTTTCCATCAAAAATTACATTAATTGCAACACAAAATTTGTTGTATATTTGATTGGCTGCACTACCTGCCAGTTGCAGTACGTAGGGTGTACCACTGGCCCTCTTAAGGTGAGGATTAGGCGGCACCTCTCTGACGTCCTTCGTCCGGTCACATTTAAATCCTCAGCGGTCTCACGGCACTTTGCCGATGTACATGCAGGCGATGTCTCTAAGTTGACGGTTTGTGGCATTGAAAGAGTTACCCGCCCATTTAGGGACAGAGACCTGAAAAAGAAACTGCTATCCCGGGAGGCCTAGTGGATTTTTCATCTATCCACCAGGTCTCCTTTGGGATTAAATACTAGGCAAGATATTGCTTATCACTATTAGAATTGTTGCAAGAGCATATGTTCCTGTAGTCAGCATTCAGCCCTTTTTACATATGGTTTTTCTTTTATGAATAGCTTTTATCATATAGCAAGGTTATTTTTATCGTTCAATAAAGTTACGCCTTGTATCATGTGACCGGCTTCATCCGTTATATTCTCGGAAGATTCCGGTTCACAGATAGAGCAGCATTGATAGCCATGAATAAGGGAGACGCTACTCCCGAAACGCGTTGGCCGATCTAGCTCATATAGCCCATGTGATTCTTGCTGCTGTTTATGCATGCCTCCCTCTATGTGCTTTGTATTATCTAACACGATTTCAATGGATTACAAATAAAGAATTGCACTATTTTAAAAGATTTTTCTCACATCTGGTCAAGCTCCCCTCAGTGCGGTTTGGAAGCTGGTTGCATTTATTCCTTTGGATCCTGGTGAAAACCGGGACCCATTTAGACTCCGCTCCCTGGTGTGTCCTGTACCACCGCTTGTGGTGGCCCAGCGGATCCACTACTCTGGTGCGTTACAAGTATCTACCATAAGACCTATTCTCAGTCAGGTATTTACAGAGTTACAGTAGTATTATCAGTGATTACAGACACATCAGAGCAGGCTATACATAGTAGAAAAGGCATTAGAACAGCATGTCAGTGAGTAGAAACTATGGTAGCGATCTTGCTTGTTGCACCACAGGTCCCGGCCAGACCTGTCATGTGCCGGCTATTACTGTATGTAGAATAAGGACTGACCTACATTTTGATGAATGAAAATTAATGTACAATATAAAAGGATAAACAAATTATTTAGTAAGATTTTAATTAGAAAACACAAAAACTATAAAAATCAGAACAAACGTTTATTGTTAACATAATACATTTTACATTAGCAAAAAAACTCAATGAACCACTTTAAACTCTATAGAGAAAAAAAAAAAAGGAAACTCCTAGACGGGAAAACTTTCTGGACCAAAAATTTCCCCCTTTTTACTATGGGCCCACCTCTCCCCCGTGTCCCAAATTTAATTTTTTTGGTTTGAAGGTTTCAAGGAGAAAGGGGCTTAGGGTCAGTTCACACGGCAAAGGGCAAAATCTGACTGCAGCAGAAACATCCGACACAACTGGTTTTACACAAAAAATGGCCAGTTGTCTGGCGGTTTTCGTTTTTTGAACGGTCTTTGTCACTGATTTTTTCAAAGGGTTTTGTGGGAGTTTTTTGCGGTTTTTGGACGTTCTTTTTGGGCCCTTTCCATGTAATTTTCAAAGCAAAAATTTGGAACCCTTTTTGTGACACTTTTTTTTGGGATTAATAAAAAATTTTTTTTATATATATTTTTTTTTTTTTTTCTTTCCCTTTTTGGTGAAAAAACGGGGGCTCCCTTTGGGGGGTTCTTTGGGCATTCCCTGGCGTTTGGGTTAACAAACATCGCTTGGCGGTGGTCCAGGAATTCCAAAACCCAACCCTTACAGTTAAAATTTTTCCAAAGGATTCCGCCAGGGGACCTTGCCAAACTCCGGGACGTTTCGACGGGCCCCCGCCCTAGAGCCGCGTATTGACCAGGGTCGCGGCCATGATGCAGAAACCCTTCGGCCCGGCCCCTTTCCGCCCCAAAAACGGCTGCTTTTCCGGGTTTCCCCCATGCACCAGTTGCTCCTGCAGCCATGGGCTACCGCTCCTGAAAAACCCGGGGCCCTTTTTGCATATGCCGCCCCCCCCCTCTCGCTAATGGAGACCCCAAGAAAAGCGAGGTTCATCAGTCAGTGCTCCTTCCTTTTGAGATGGTGGGCATTTTTTCCCTAGGGAGCGGGCTAAGTGGCCTTTTTTAATTAGCCTAAAACAGGTGAAGCTCTGGCTGGGCCCCCCCCACTATGGGACCGAGGGATCCGTGGGCTAATCTAAACCCTTCCCTCCGGGATTCCCGTACTGTTTTTGGGGGAAACCCTGGTCGCACCTCCTCCGGCTCGCCTCTTCGCCTTCACGGTGACGTTTCGGTGGGTCGGACTGGTGCGTTCCGCACCCTAGCTCTGAACTAGCGGGAATAATGGGCTTTGGTGGAAACCTTTTGGAAAGGCTTCGGGTGCGTTAAAGATGGCTGGCAGTTCGGGATCTGCCTCTTCTTGGACGTTTGATCGGTTTTGGCCACCGGATCGACTTTCGTTTGCGGGGAGCTTTTAAGAGCCCCGTCTCCAACGCGAGCTTACTCGCCACGTCGGCTACCTGCTTAGCTCCGTCTTTCAACTCCTCATTCCTCCCCCAATGGTTCATGAGGACGAACCATGCAGGTTTTAGGGCTCATTTGACCCAGGAGGAACGCCACGGTGACGAGGAGTTATGTTTCTATTGTGGCGGGGTTGGGCCCACTTATTGGGAATGTCCGGGGGGTTTCCGGGAAACCTCGACCTAGGGCTTGCAGGGGGCTCCTAGGTGTAGTGCGGCTTTCCCCCGATTGACCATTGGGTTTTTGGGGAACTTCAGGGAAAACATACCTTTCGGCCCACCCCCTTTTGGGATGGGGTCGCTGGTAAACTTTTTCGTCACGTTGATGTCCAGTTGGCTTCCAGTGACCCCTTTGGAAAAACCCCATGTTTGTCTCTCTGTCGTGGCAAATCCCTCAATGTGCATTCGGTTCTGCACTGCGCCCCTCCCTTAGTTGGGCGCGTACACCAGGAAACTGTGAAATTCTCGTGCTGCCTGTTCCTCTACTGAGACCCTTCGGGGCCTTCGGGTTACAACCCCCGACGGAACACAGGGAGATTTTCTTTGGGGGCCCGGATGCCCTCAGTGCCTTCGGGCCCCTCCCCCCTGTCTAGGTTGCCTTGAAAAAACAACGGTCTCTGCCAGGTCCCCTGCTCCTTACGGACTTTGCCACGTTTTTTCCCGAAAGACAAGCCGAGGCTCTCCCCCCGCCCCGGCCCTTGATTGCCCTTCAAACGAAACCGGGGGTTTACTCCTCCCCGGGCAGAGTTTTCCTCTTTAGTCTCGGAGCCTAAGGCGATGTCTGAGTATATTAAAGAGATTCCGTAAAAGGCTTTATATGCAAGTCGTCCTCCCCTGCGGGAGCCGGGGTTCTTCTTTGTCGAAAAGAAAGTGGAACCCCGGCCTGTTCGATTATCGGGCCCAAAAAAATAACCCTTAAGAAACGTACCCCCTGCCTTTGATTCAGGTTTTTGACCGCCCAGTGGTGCAAATTTTTTTTCTAAACTGGTTTCGCGGTGCACAATTGATTCGTATTGGGAAGGGGCGAATGGAAACAGCATTTAACCAACCCGTGATGGCCCCTTTGAATATCCGTCATGCCATTTGGTCTCTGCAACGCTCCGGATGTGTTCCAGAATTTCGTCAATGAATTTCCCTGGGCCCTTTTAAGTTGTGCTAGTCTTCTGGACGACATTTTATCTTCTCTCCGTTTTAGAGATCACCCTCACCACGTCCGCCAGGTGTCAGAGTCTCCGTAACCACCAATTATGAAGCTTGAGAGTGCCCGTTTGAGCGCACCTCCCCGCCCTTCTTTGGGTATTGTTGGGTCAGGGCTTCAGTGGGGGCCTCCCAAACCCAGCGGTCCTGCGGGCCCCCCACCGGGTGGGGGTCCGAGCCATCCAGCGTTTTTTTTGGGTTTTTCCCAAATTTAAAACAGGCAATTTTTTCCCACAGTTTCCTCTTGGTGGCTCCCTTGGTAGCCCTCACAAGAAGGGGGCCAACCCCAAATCATGGTCTCCGAAGCCCAAGAAGCTTTTAAACGTTAAAAGCTGCATTCTTCTGCTTGTCTTGCTCGTCCGGACCCTCAGCGCCCGTTTATCTTAGGGGTCGACGCCTCCTCAGTGGTGCGGGTTTCTTTTTGAAGTCTTCCTCTGGGAGATTTCGGCATGTGGATTCTTCTCCCAAAAATTACTCCTGCCGAATTTTCAATTTTACTTCGGTGATCGGGAAAAAATTCTATAAAATTTTGAAAGAATGGGTACTTGTGGAGGGGGGTTCCCAATCCCCTAGATTTCACGACCACAAGAATCTTCTATTTCCCAAGCTGCCAGCGATTGAATCCTCGTTGCCGGTGGTCCCTTTTCTGGCCCCCGTTTTAATTCCTCCTACACTTCGCGGCTGTCAGGGCGGACGCCCCTCTTTTCTGGACACGGTGGGCTTGGAGCCCCCTGCAGCAATTTTCCCCCCCGGACGGTTTTCGGGCGCCTTGGATCTTAACCTTCCTCCGGGAAAGACCCAGTCCGCCTGTCTGCGCCTCGGATTCTTAAATGGGGCATTCCTTGTACGGTGGTCATCTGGAGTTACAAATCTTTACAACTGATCTCCCGTTTCTATTGGGGGCCACTCTCGCTCAGGGCGTTGAGACTTGTCTTTTGGTGACCCCCTGTGCCCCTAAAAAGTTCTGCCTCAGACCGCGGGTTGCTTCAGCCTTCCCCGGGCCAGAGAAACCCCTTTTGGGCCCCTATTGTAGGATTTTGTTAGGGGCCTCCGGTCTCATGGAAGCACGATCTTGGGTGGTGGTTTACAGATTTTCTAAAATGGCGCATTTTTTTTCCCTGCCCCGGGGAACCCCGGCACCCCAGTGGCCAAAGGGCTTCTTTCCCACATCTTTGCTTTTAGGGCTCCCCTTTGCATTCTCTCTGATGGGGGTCCGTTTTTATCCAAATTTGGGGGGGTCGTGTGTCGTTACGCTTAGCTGGACTTGTCTGATACCACCCCCAAACCAACGGGCCGGGGGGGGGTCAACCAAGTTTGGGGACTTATCGGGGAATTTTTTGTTGCCCCTCAGGATAACGGTCTGACCTTTCCCCTGGGCGGAATTTTCTATTTTCCCTGCTCAGAGTCCGCTGGCCGCTCCCTTTTTATTGTGTTTGGGTTTCACCCAACCGCCCTCCCCAGCCCTTTCCTGGTTCGTTCCCGCCGTGGATGCCCCCGTACGGGGCTCAAATCACTCTGGCAAATCATGTCAGGCCCTTTTTGGGCTTAAAACGTACTAAAAGTTGGCCCCATAGGGACGGAGACCCCCCCCCGTTTTAGCCAGGTGATAGGGTTTGGTATCGGCCAAGTACATCGTTCAAGGGGCCCCGCTACAATTTGGGAAAAAACTACGTGGAAATCCTAAAGAAACTTTATGCTATCACATACATGAAAAAATTTGGACTCTCGGTTTAATATTTTGTCAAAAGTGTTTTAAATGCCCACGTTTCAAAGTGATTCAAAATCGGGCGTCCCATCCTATCTTTACCTCTCAAAACGAGCCCAAACAGGGCCCCCCACCGGGGCAAAAAATTTCCTTATTAAAAGAAAAAAATAAAAAACACCCCCTGCAAAATACCCTTCTTTGACAACCCGAGAGGTAAAGATAGGAGGGTGCCCGATTTTTTGATAAGTTTAAAGTCGTGGGCAGCTTAAACATTTTTTGATCAAATATGTGAAAAGAAGAGTCTCACGCTACAAGTTGGGCCCTAAGTATTTGGGCCCCCTTTGTGGTATTGTCGCTTAACCGGGGCTCCTCAAGCTCCCCTTGCCTCCATTGCGTGTCCCGAACGCTTTCCCTGTCTCCTCCCCAAAACCTGTGGGCGAAAGTTCTCCGGGTTTTGTCTCGCCTTTTCCTGTGGCCAATCTTAAAATTTTTGGGTCAAGGAGGTGCTGGGGCAGAAGACAGTGAGGGGGGAAGGGGTTCTTTTTCATTTTACTGGAAAGGGTTGGGCCGAGGGGGTTCGGGGGTGAAGGCAAAACCCGTCACCTGATCTCCTTTGCTAGGTTTTAAAAAAAAGAGGGGGAACCTAAGGGGGGGGGGGGGGGACTGTCACGGCGGGCGGGGGCTGCCCCTGCAGTGTTCCCCGCCGGGGGGGCCGGGCGGGATCGCGGTACCGACCCCTCGTTCCCACGCCGGCTCTTTCCTGGCCGCGCTCGGTGCAGCCGCTCCTGTCCGCCCCGGGCCCCGTGGTGCCCACCCCTAGCCGCGGTGGAGGCTGGTTGTTTAAAGGGCCAGTGTCCCCAGTTTTTGGGCCCATTTTCCGGGCGCTGGTCCTAATAAATAAGCCCCCGCCCCACTCCAGATTTGGTGGGGGCATCCCGTGAGTTTGGAGGTGTTAGAGTCGTTTTGTTCCGTGCCGTTGTTCCCCTACGTTTCCCCGACCTTGCCTGTTTTCCGCCGCCCGACCCTTTTGCCCGGGCTTGACCCTGAACCTCTGCTGCCTGCCTGACCTTCTGCCTGTCCCCGACTGCCTTTGGATTACGATTTTTACCAGCAGTACCCGGCCGCCCCCGAAACCCAAGTCAGTCAGGGGTAAAAAACCTGGTAGCCTCACGCCGCCCCCTCATCCCTTTGCGGGGGCTCTGGTGAAAAACCGGGGTACTTAGACCCCGTTCCGGCGGGGTTTAAAATTCATCGCTTGCGGGGGGTTCCGCAAATCACCAAACCCCTTACAGTCGTGTAAGGCTGTGTAGATATCAAGGGAGAATTCCAACAGCTATAATAGAATGGCAGACTATGACAACAACTAGTACGGGCAGGCAAAACCCACAAGAAATGCATATGCGAAAGGGGAGCTTATATTGAAACCCAAAAGTACAAATGTTATTAAAAAAAAGTAATGTGAAGATTTGGTATTAAGTTGGGCAATTTTATGATAAGTTTTTTTTAATTTTTCCTCTTAATTACCTCACCAGCGTTGGTTTTAAGCAAGGTTTCCATCTGCATTGGAAGTTTTTTTGGCCCTTTTATTAAAGTTTCCCATAAAAAATTAGGGTAAATGGCGCTTCTTTTCATTAAAATGACCGAACCCAATTTGGGTGTGAGCAAGGGTTTTTTTGCTCGAAAAAAACTAAGCCTATTCGTAACCAAATTACCCAGTGTTTTTTCTTATGGTATTAAAAATTTTGAAGATTTGGGTCTATGGCAGGTGCCGATTTTACCTTTTTGGTGTGAAGTATTTCAGACACAATGGGAAAAATGGAAAATCCTTTTTTGTCAAAAGGGTCTTCGGAGGTGTTGTTGCCCAGAACCTCAGACACAGGTGTGAACTTGGTGTTACTCAACTCTCACTTCTATGACACTGTCCAGAGATCTCTCTTCAGGTGTTCTTGCATCTAGGTTGGTAACCTGGGGCATTCTTTATGTCTAGAGGAAAGGAGGTTTCACCACAGATGAGGATTATGGAGCTCGTAGTCTAGATTACTTTTGTTTTTTGAAAAAAAAATTTATGGTAGTTATAGAGTCTACAGATGGGACATGGATTTATGGAGTCTGTAAGGAATTTTTCCTCTTGTATGGGGTGGTTGGCATCTGCCTCAGAGGGTTTTTTTCCTTCCCCTGGATCAACAAACACGATAAGCTTATAGGTTGGACTTGATTGACCTGTGTCTTTTTTTTATCCAACCTTATTAACTATGCAACTGTGAAAGACTTTCGTTCTGCCATTTTGTGTCTTTTTAGAACTGGGGCACAAGGGGGGTTAAACAAGAAATGAGAAGTTTATTGAAACTGGACTCCTACTGCTCCAATAGATAGTAATTATAAATCCAATCCATTAAATGTAATGGATTTTCTTTTATTTTTTTGGCTCTGGGTTGGGACAGGCGTATCAGTCCCGCTCTCCGCTTATCACTATAAGATTTCCTCTACCGACAAATCAAATAGATCACCACAGATTGATCTAATTGCAGTTCATGCACATGTTTTAGGAAGGGATTATAGCAAAAGTTTATCCCAGTCTTTTGACTGCAAAATGTTTGCCTAAGTTAATTAAAGATGAAAATCTCTATGGATAAAATGGAGATATTTATTAATAGGCTAACAAAGCCCCAGCCAGACATTTATTTTATACAAGTCAAATGTTTAACTTTTTTTTCTTTTAAAGGGAAATTAAATGAAAAAAATTACCAATTTACCCCCAGAAATGTTTGTGTTTTTAGGCTGAAAACACAATTTTTGGAACCAAATTAAGAAGTAGATTTGGAAGGAAGAAGAAGTATAAGGCTGTGTTCACAAGTTTAGCTATTTAGGTGCAGTTTTTGAAGCCAAAACCAAGGCTATGTTTAAAACAAGAAGTCTCATTCTTTTCTTAATATGCGTCCTGCAATTAAAATCCATTCAATCATGTGAGTACAGCCTCAGTCCTTGCTATATATTTCTCCTTTCATTTTGATTTAGCTTATGCCTTCAAAGCTTTCACGCCCTGCAGCATAAATTTACATTGCTGTAGCATGAAGGGATTATGGAGAAGGCTTACTTGCTCCATATACAATGGGGGCCAACTGTTAGATACATCTGATACCCGCTGCTAACAGCAGGGATCGGAGCCGGCTCTGATCCCTGCGCACCATGCCTCTCTCTGATCGGCACCCCCATGTTGAGATTGGTGGGTGCCGAGCGATTGCTTTGGCAGCCAGAAGTCTAATGAAGGCTTCTGTAGCTGTCATGTTACTGATCACACTACTTCCTGCCTTTGGTAGGAAGTAATGGGCGCGCCATCTTATTGCACCCTTCTGTATGGTGTTTCAGCGAAGGTGCAGTCTAATGGTTAAGTACCCTAGAGGGAGTGCATGTAGAAGTTAAAGAGAAAAAAAGTAAAAAATATAAAACATTTTTCAAAACACCCCCCTTTTAAAATTTTACAAATAACAAAAATTTCAAAGTTGCACACAACTGCAATCGCCATGTCCGTAAAAGTCCGATCTATTAAAATCCTCATTTATTATTTACCCTCTACAGTGAAAACCGTAGAAGAAAAAAATTTCCAACGCCAAAATTGAATTTTTTGATCATTTTGTGTTCCCAAAATTGTAATAAAAAGTTACCTAAAAGTTGCATATACCTCAAATAAAAACTACACTTCTGTCTGCAAAAATAAGCCCTCCCTTAGGTCTATAGATTGAAAGCCAAAAAAAAAAATAAAAATTGGTCAAAGAAAATAGTTCTGAAACACAAATTTATATTACAGAAAAAAGTTTTAAAGTAAAAAATCATAAAAAACTCTACAAATTTGGTATCAACGGAATTGTAGCGCCTTGCAGAATACAGATCATATATTACATAGTTACAAAGTATGCAAGAAAAAAGACATATGTCCATCAAGTTCAACCAAGAGTGGGGAAAGGTGTGGATGAAGGGAAGGGGGATAGGAAATTTTTAAGCTTTGTTTCCACTGATGAAGACTTGGATCCCATAAAGCAAGAACCAATCTTCCCTAAATGAATATTTAATTTCTGATCCAAAAATTGCCATCAGACTGGATCTAGATATTTTATACGGCTCAATAAGTTTTTTTTTTTAGTTTCAGGTACTTATCAAAGTTTTTTTTTGAAACCCTCCCTGCCGCTGCGGTCGCCCCTTTAGGCGCTTTTCCCACAGTTTTCACGTTTTTATGGTGAGAAGCTTTTTCCCCTCTGGAGATTAAACCCATTTTTCTCTAGATAAAGGGGAAAATGTCCTTTTTTTTTTTGGGGGTTTTACATTAAAAAAATTTACACCTATTTTTGTGGGACCATTATTTTCTTATTAAATTAAAAATTTGTTCCCAGAGCCGTCTTTTTTAAGACTAAATAATTTTATTTTTTTTAATCTCCTCAAAAAAGATGTAAATTCCCCCCTTTTTAGTTGGTTGCTTATTTTTGTACTTTCTCTAGCTCCACTATATCCTTTCTATAGATTGGAACCCAGAACTGAACAACATATTCCAAGTAAGGCTGCACCAGTACTTTATATAGCGGTAATATTACATCCCTGTCCCGCAAGTCCATGTCTCTTTTTATGCACGCCAATATCCTGCTGGCCTTAGAGGCAGCTGACTCACATTGCATGCAGTTTTGTAACCTATGATCTACAAGTCACCCAGATCCTTCTCAACAAGTGATTCTCCCAGTTTTTCCCACCTTAGGACATATGGTACATACCAGGACTGGGAGGAGGTGTTCTGGTGCCCTAGGTGAATAAGGGATATAGCGCCCCCTTAGTGGAAAATTCAGCCCACTCCTTGCGACCCCACTTCTGCCTGGGATGAAGTGATGCACAAGGCGGTCGTCTATCTTCGCCTACCCCTTTTCCTGGCTTTGGTGCATATAGATTATTAGCACCCAGATGCAGAACTACATTTATCCACATTGCACCTTATTTACCAAGTTGATGCCCAAACACTCAGTGTATCCAGGTTTGTTTGCACTTTATGAACATCTTCCATAGATTGCACTACACTACGTAGCTTGGTGTCATCTGCAAAAATAGAAACAAAATATATCATTAACAAATAAATTGAATAAAAGAGGACCCAGTACTGAACCTTGGGGTATATCACTCATAACCAGGGACCACTCAGAGTTGGAATCATTTACCACCACTCTCTGAGCACGACCCAGTTTTTAATCTAGTTACACGCTAATTTTTCCAACTCAATAGACTTTAATTTACCAAATAGACGCCTATGAGGGACAGCGTCAAGCGTCAAACGCCTTTGCAAAGTCTCAAAACTCAATATCCACATTCGCCCTGCTCTCCAGACTTCTACTCACCTCTTCATAAAAGCAGATCAGGTCGGTCTAACAACTTTTGTCCTTAGTAGAACCATGCTGGTAATCACTTATAATATTAAATTCAGCCACATATTCCAGTATATACTAGTAGTCCCTTATGAGCCCCTTAAAGGGGTTTTGCCAGGACGTGCCTTATCTGCTAAGAAGCTAATGTAAACAAGCCACGCTGAGCTGAGAGAGAGACACAGCCAGAGCAGAGAGCTGTGGATAAGGGATCGTGTGAAATGTTCACTCAAGTAATCAAACTACAACTAGTGGATTCTGTATACAAAAGACAACAGCTTTTCTCCACAGCAGCTTGAAAGCTCCTTCATGTTCTCTGTCATCAGATAAAGCAGAGATCTACTCAGATAATCACATTATAACTAGTGGATTCTGTATACAAAAGACAACATATTTCTACCCGGTGCCTTGAAAGCTTCTTCAGCCCCCTCTCATCAGATAGAAGTGTTCTCTGCGCAAGCCCGGCCAGCAGCTCTTGTCAGGTCTTTATCTAATGAAGCTTTTAAGTAACAAAGGGCAGGTAAGGCAGCCTGTAGCTCTCTCAAGCTTCACTTTTTGTAATCACATATATTTAGAAAAGTGATTAAATATCCATTTTGGAGGATCCCACGTCAACATTACATCATGGCAAAACCCCGTTAAACAGTTTTCTTACATTAGACATTAAATGTAAATCATTTGTACTGAACAGGGAACTCCATAAATTCAAAACCAAGAATTTTGTTTTTTTCACACTCCATCCCACAAAAAATGTTTTGGGGTTTCCCAGTACATTATATGGAACAGTCAATTGCACCATTAAAAAGTACATCTTCTCATGCAACAAACTAACCTTCATATGACCATGTAGACATAATAATGTAAAAGTTATGGCATCAAGAACTGCATGTATGATTTTAGCCTTACAGTTACTCTTTCTTGTCTATGTCCCTTCTCATGGGTCTTACTCCACAAAGTCCATCCTTTATATCTCCCATTACTTCTGGTTTTGACCCCTCAGTTACAAACTATTAGAGAATGAGGTGTGTTGTGGTGGGGGTCAGACTTGCTTACAAAATGAAGCAAGGTGCTAGGACCCACTGAGGTCTAGTAGAGACTAAAGCCGCCCATTATAGGAAACATGGTGCAATACCTTAAACTACACTTAAAACAGGGTTCCCAACAAAGATTCAGGTCTCATATCGATAGGTTATTCCATTAAAGTGTGATAGGTGTGGGTTCCACTTTTGAAACCTGCATCTATCTTGGAAATGGGCTCCCAAAAGTGCCGGCTCAGAATGGACTATTCTATGAGAATTCCCAGTACAGCTGAACACACCGCTCACCTGTATTCAGAACTCCCACAACACAGAAGGGCGAGTGATGCACAAGGGCAACCACCCAGAGGTGCAAAGGAGAGGATGGGAGTGATTGCTGAATATGTCATGGTGGCCTGTCCTCAACCTATCCACTGCACCATCCCCAAGGGAGTACAGGAGAAGAGTGCATACACCGGATGATAGGGTGATGATGGTAATGGTCCTCCAGGCCTGGCCACAGCCATCCCCTGGTCACAATGGTGTGTGGGGTGCCCTTGATGTTGTGGTGCCCAAAAGACTAGGTGGCTAAGGAACAGGTACAATAGAGTCCTTCTTAACTCCCCACAAGGTGACACACCCAAAATCAGGCTTTCCAAAAATTTCTCTTACAGTTCATACAAGAAGCCTTTGAGGGGGGGGGGGGACTAAACTGAGCCCAAATTTGGATTTTTTTGCGGGCTTACTTTGATACCCCTTTAATGGGGCGGGTACTTTTTTGCAACTAAAGTGTTGAGATAGGGTGGAAGCTATTAGACATCAACTCTACATGAGGTCTGTTATTTACCTGTTTCATCCCAATGAAAATCCACTCTCTGGCTAACCCTCTTTTGGGGGTGCCAGGGCTTCTCCTTTCAGAAGCTTTATGCTGCACTGGTCTTTCCTGGTATTTAGGGCGAAGTGTAAAAGAAGCTGTCCCCCAGGGGCTTAGGACATGTGTCCGGGTTGCACACATAGCTCCTAAACAGAAAATTGCTGAACAGCACCCCGAAATTAAACATGAATTAAACTCCTTTTCAGGGTGTCTATTTTTTAATTCCTATTACTCCTTCCCCGGTTTCCTTGTTATACCCCCCTCCTGTTTTTGGCTGTTCAAAAGACATTTAAAAACCCTGTGTTACTGAGAAAAACTAAAAAATTGCTTTTTTCCGTACACACAGTGCACATAAGAGCATATACATTTTTGTAAAGTCATCGTGAGAAATAAATAACATGAACAGCAATACAATGTTCAAATATCTTCATAGTCTACACCAGGGGCGTCGCTAGGCAGTAATGTTCGGGGCACAAGCCCCGAACTAGCCCTGCCTGTGCCCTGAACTCAGATCGTCGGCAGCTGCTGTGGTGCCTGCAGAGCTGACGATCTGTATGTGTCTCGACTGGACGCAACATGCAGTCAGGGTAGTGTAAGTAGGGCCTGCGGGAAGGCAGGGAGACTGGCCAGGGGTGATCGGGCGATTAGGAGGAGGGGAGGGGCGCTGGCTGCTCACTCATGAAGTTCCTGACTCTGTGCCCTGCGGGCACGTACAGCACAACGAGTCAGGAAGTTCAGCATCATTGCAGCGAGTGAGAGGCCCGCCCCTGTCGTTGCTCGGCTCGCCACCTGTCTCTGCTCCCGGGTCCCACACCATCTCCTGCCTGAAGCTACAGTGAGAATTTTGTTATGGTGTCATCAGATAGCTTCACAGGTGCCCGTATCATGATGGTTCAAGTGAGAGGTGAGTACGCCTCACTATAGAGACCAATGCTAGATAGTTATAATTAGTGAAAACAACTATGAAAAAATTTGTGGGGGGGAATCAAAAATTTGGAATTTTGTATATATTGTCTGTGCATGTGTCATGTGTGTGTATGTGTATGCATGTGTGTGTATGGTATGCATGTGGTGTATGTCTATACATGTGTGTGTATTGTGTTAATGTGGTGTGTATGTGTATACGTGTGTCAGTGTATTTGTAATGTTTGCAATGTGTTTATGTGACTGTATGTTTATCATCAAATATACAATATCGCCTCGATTCACGTGACTAAAAATTAATACTGCCTGTTTGTCACTTACACATGTAAACTACTAATCATGAGCATGTCATTTCTGTGGAAGAGAATTTGTATACCCTTGTCATTATCGTCAGGGCATGCCTATGTTTTTTGTTGCTCGAAGCCAGGCTAAGGCTAGGTTACACGGCTGTATACACATGCGGGTACATTTTTGCGGTGTATTTGCACATCATACACCCAACATGTGCCCCACCATTCGGATAAATCCATAGCCTCTCATCGAGAACACTATGAATTACGTCTGTCTCCTCCCATACAATCCGATCGTATCGTATACGCCTGGGCCCCCCCCCTAGAGAAGGGACATGGTCACTCTTCGTGAGTCGTTATGACGCTGCTGCTGATGATTGTAGTGAATGGAGCAGGCCTCCCTGAACAACGAGCACTCTCCAAAATGCACGCATTACTGAGGCATGTAAGAGTACATGCGGCGTACACCATATGAACATGGCCTATAAGAGTATGTTCACACAGCGTTACCTGTGCGACACCGCTATACGGCCCACCTCCCATCCCCCTACTTTCACTTCTCCCCTGAACAGAGAGTTGGCAGTGTCACTTATTTTTACAGGGCGGGTTCTGTGTTCCAGCGGAAAACAACCAGTATACAGAGCCTCACCGCCTATGATCTTTATCAGTATTTGTGGGGAGCACTTTTGACTGCATTGCCGCAGTTATGCCCAAAAATACACTGTGAGGTTCACACACGTAATGTCGGTATGTAGTTCGGCATGTAATTGCGCTTCAATGACGGCCCGAATACGGGCCGACATTCTGGAAATTCATACGTCTCACTGAGAGCTACGGATTACCCGTTTTAAGGGAGAATAATATCAGATCCGCCCCCCCCCCTCCCCGCCCCCCCCCCGCCCCGCGTGGGCCCTCAACTCCCGTTTTTATCTCTGTTAACAATACATGCATGCTGTTCCCAAATAGGGGGGAAAAAATGCTGTGTGAACTCCGCCCTACTGAGCAAAACTTAACACAAGGCCCGGGCCCCGGATGTTTTGGGACCCTAGCAACGCCCCTGGTCTACACCAGTTTGCATAATTATTATGAAAATAGTATTAACCTTTTAGTAGATTACACTCCTGTACACTATACAAGCACCACCGACTCTGCATTCTGAGCTGATATTTTCAGGGACCAGACATTAAAAGATTTATGTATATACTTTAAGGGACCAGTTCCCTATTTATGCCATCAAAGTCTATGGTGGGAACACTTCTCCCAGGGATCTCTTGATTTCCATCCTTTTACTTCGGTGAAAATATTTGGACTATTGCAGGTAGATCCCAAGGTCACGATCCCCAGAAAAGTATCCAGAGACAGGGCCGTATTTCCCACTAGGTACCGGGGCACGTTGCCTTGGGGCGGGCCTGTTAGGGGGCGGTGATGGCAACAGGAGTTTAAGCTCTTTTTTTCTGTGTTTTGTTCTCTACTAACTGCTTTCCTCCAGGGCACCTGGGTCGGTGGTTGTCGGGCGCTATGTGAATTATCATTGGCGTTGGCAGCGGGCTTTCGTCGCGATTCATGTTGTTTTTTTCAGCCAGAATGGAGCAGGACAAGCGGAGCTCGGTATGGCATACTGATTCTCCCTTTCCGAGCGCTCTGTTGTAATGACAGACAGCATCAGCAAGTTGCGCTGATGCTGCCTATCCTTTCAGTGGCGCGGTGCGCTGCTGGGGAAAGGAGGGGTTGGACAGCGCTGCCCCTCTCCTCTCCCTAACAGCTCGCGCGCCAGCCACTGAAGATGTGGAAACTGCCGGCGTGGAAGAGAAGGAGAGAGGAGCAGCGCGCTCATCCCACTCCTCATGCAGCGCTCCACGACGGACCGAAGTACCAGAAAGACCGAGGCCTCCCGCTCTTTTTGTAGGACAGTAATGTGAATCGCGGAGGCCCAGGGGGGAAATTGTGGGGGGGGGGTATTTAGTATTGGTGAGGGGAAGGGCAGGGGGAAATGGGAGGGGCGGTATGGTGAGGCGGGGCCGCCACCTGCTACATAACATTTAAAGGGGGCCTGGCTACTAATAACCTTAAAGGGGACCCTGCTACCCTACCCTCTTAAAGAGGGGCCTAGGCTACCTAAACCTCTAAAGGGGGCTGGCTACCTAACCTCTAAAGAGGGCCGGTACCTAACCTCCTAAAGGGGGGGCCGGTCTTACTAACCTCTAAAGGAGGGCTCGGCTTAATAAACCTCTAAAGGGGGCCCGGTACCTAACCTTAATGGGTGGGCCCTGACTACCTAACATTATCAAAGGGAACCTGCTACTAACTTCTAAAGCATAGTTGCCAACTTTCGAAACTGAAAAAGCTGGAGAATTCTGTGGGCGGCGCGCGTCGCGCGCCGCGGCAAAAAATTTGCATGGGACAAGCCCATCTTGTTGTATGCCACGCCCTTCAAAAGCACACCTCCAATCCACTAACTGCATAAACGATTTGGAAGATAGCCAGGTAGATAGCCCTTATACGCCAGGTAGTAGACCCCCATAACCAGGTGTGCCCTTACACGGCGGAAGATGCCCCCTCTGTAGCCAGGTAGAAGCCAAATTGTAGCCAGGTAGATGCCCCACCTTTGTTAGCAGGTAGGGTGCCCCCCATTGTTAGCCAGGTAGGTGCCCCCCATTGTTGTGCCAGGTATGCCCCCATCTGTTTTGCCAGTTAGATGCCCCCATCTTGTTCGCCAGGTAGATGCTCCCCACCCCCATCTGTTTGACAGGTAGATGCCCCCATCTGTTTGCCACGGTAGGTACATGAGTGCCCCCTCTGTTTTCGCCAGGTGGTACATAATTGTAGTGCCCCCTCTGTTGCACAGGTAGTGCCCCCCTCTGGGGTTTTGCCAGTAGTTGCCTCTCTGTTGCCAGTAGAGCCCCCTAAAAGCTAATAAAATAAATAATAAAATCACTTACCTTACCAGGCTCCTGCAGCACGGCCCGCTCCGAGACCGATCTCTCAGCGGCGCAGGGGGAAGTGAGAGCGGAAGAAGCCAGCGCGTTCACTCCGCCTGCAGCGCGCGTCACTATCCCCTGCGTCCGCTGACATGTATGTCGGCGCACACACCCGGCGCGTACATATAGGGGAGAGGAGGGGTGGGAGGAGGGATCGCTTCCCCTCCTCCCTCCCCCCGCAAGTGAGACCGCGGGCGGGTGAGCGGCCGCTGCGGCCGCTTCACCCGCCTGCCGGAGCGACCGTGGTCCGCGGCGCATGAGTAGCGTCACCAGCGACTTCTTGAGCCGCGGGTAATTTAAAGGTACCCCCGCCGCCTGCAGGCCGGCGTGGGAGGAATGCAACTCCCCCGGGAGGGCGAGGATGGCGGACCCAATACGCGGGACCCCCCCGCCAAAAACGGTGAGAGTTGGCATGTATATGATCTAAAGGGGGGCCTGGCCTATCTAAACCCTAAGGGGCCCGGCTAAACTAACCTCTAAAGGGGGGCTCGGCTACTAACTCTTAAAGGGGGTGCCCATGACTACCTAACCTCTAAGGAGAGCCCTGACTACCTAAATCTAAAGGGGGCCCTGCTTACCTAAACATCTACAAGGGGGCCCTGGCTACAAAACATCCTAAAGGGGGCCCATGCCCTAACACTGAAGGAGGCCTGCCTACCTTACATTCTAAAGGGGGCCCTGCTACCTGACCTCTAAAGGGGGCCCTGACTTCCTAACCTCTAAAGGGGGCCCTGCTTCCTTACATCTAAAGTGGGGCCCTGACTACCTAACATCTAAAGGGAGGTCCTGACTACCTAACTTCTAAAGGAGGCCCTGGCTACATAACATCTAAAGGGGGGCCCTACCTAGCCTCTAAAGGGGGCCCTGACTACCTAACTCTACAGGGGCCCTGGCTACCTAACATCTAAAGGGGGCCCTGACTACCTAATATCTAAAGGAGGCCCTGGCTAAATAACATATAAAGGAGGGCCCTGACTACCTAACATCTGAAGGAGGGCCTGGCTACATAACATCTAAAGGGGGCCCTGACTACCTAACATCTAAAGGAGGGCCCTGACTACCTAACATCTAAAGGGGGCCCTGCTACCTAATATCTGAAGGGGGCCCTGGCTACATAACATCTAAAGGGGCCCTGCTACCTAACCTCTAAAGGGTGGCCCTGACTACCTAACATCTAAAGGGGGCCCTGCTACCTAACCTCTAAAGGAGGGCACCAAGAGTCAACTACACTGGTGGGCCTCAAGAATAAATTCCAATTGTGGTCTCCAAGAAACAACTCCACTGGCTATCCCCAACTTTAAGGTATGCCCTGACTTAACCTGCCTAAGCAGGGCAACTGCCCCAAAAAGGGCGACCCCGCACTCGAACCTCTTCCCGAGCTGTACCCAGTAAAATGTGTGCCAAACAGACAGAACGTATGACAAACAAGAAACAGACACCACAGATAACAAAAAAAAACCTATGGCTGAGGTCAAACCAGGAGAATACGAGGTACCAAAGGACAGAATGGGAGAGTAACCAGAAAGAATAGCCAAAATCCGAAAACCAGCAAAGCAACACAGTAGAGCAAAACAGAGAGCTAGGACACAAAAGCAATCACCAGCAGAGATTGTGAACAGTTTAAAACCCCCACCCAAGCCAGGGATTGGCTCAAGTGCTTAGCCCATTAAGCACCAATCCGTACCCTGACTGAGGCCGCAACAAAATCCTCAAAACCTAGCACACTCCTGACACCAAGAATCAACTTCACTGTTGGGCCCCAAGAAACATCTACACTGGTGGGTCCCAAGAAACATCTCTACTGGGGGACCCCAAGAACCAACACTGGTGAGCCCCATGAATCAACTCCACTAATGGGCCCCTAAAATCAACTTCACTGGTGGGAAGCTGTGATCATGGTGATGGATTAAAGGGGTTGTCTCACTACAAAGATTAGCCTTACACATGTAAGGACCGGTAATTGAAGAGATTTTCCAAATATATTGCCTTATTTTTTTACTTTGTTGAAGATAAATGTTATCAGCTCTGTGCACACAGTTTTCTCTAGGTTACTGTCCTGCCCTCCCCTTCTCTCTCTGTTTTGTCTTATCTGACAGCAGGGAGTGAGGTCACCTCAGGTCGAACTGCCGGAAACTTGAGAACAGTGTGCTATTCAAAAGAATTATTTTTTCCTTGTTTGTTTTAATCGGAGCTCTAATCTTTTCGCACTTATAGAAAAACATACCCTTGCTCTCATATCATGCATTAGAAGGGCTGGAAATACACAGCTGTATGCAACAGTTAAAAACCCCCACAACCAACAGGAAGAGACGGGAAAACAAAAAACTAAAACAACTTTGGCTCATAAAAACAGCGGGTGAAAAAACCCTTTTAAAAGGGGTTTCTATAAATGATTTTCGCATACTTGAGCTGTTTTGTATCTTACGCTTAAAAAACCGGGGGCGAGTCTCCTCCTTTTGTGGGGGCGTATCCTCTCTGAAAACTGGTTATTTTCATTCTGTGTGAGCATGGAAGGAAGGATGCACAACCTGCGACCCCCTAATTTTTCTCATGCCTGAGAGCTGTTCCCCTCCCCTCCCAGACGCAAAGCTCCTTGTACCAAAACCTGCATCCGAAAGTTATAAAACAGCCTGAACTGATTAAACAAATGTGGGGATGCATCTGCTCCCCCTCTTTTTAACCAGAGAGAAAAGGGGGGACAGATGTAAAAGGGCTGTTTATAGGGTTGGGAGAAGTAATCTAGCAGCAAAACTCATAATTTGCCCAACCCTTAAAATTAGGCGGAGAGGGGGAAAAAAAGCCAGGCAGCCTTTATTACACAGCCAGCAACCAGCACAAAAAGCGTGTAATTTAATTTTCACAGCCGATGTAGGCCAATGACGAATGAAATATTAGGACCCAAATCCCAAAAGGGGGGCGTGACCTACCATTTGCTGCAGAAATAGCTTTAACCAGTCCCCCCTCGCCCTCCAGGTTGGGAAACTACAACTCCCATCAGAATTTATATATTCTAAAAACAGGGGAATGATGGGATTGTAGTTTCCCAACAGCTGGAGGGCCGCGTTTTTGGAGCCTGCTTAGCCTCACAAAAACTCACAGCTTTATACTAAATAATTTAGGTAATGCAAACCAAATCAAATGCTTATTTTTACTGTCCCCATCATTACAGATATGAGCTTTGTAGTGTGAAACCCCCTTAAGGAATACACAGTGACATGGGGTCAAAAGGTTAATGGTAATAACCCTGCTGGTCTAGAAAAGTGAAGAGGTTATGGGGCAAGAAAAAGGTAAAAAGGTTAAAAGTTAAAGTGCATAAATTGAATTTGCCAGAAGGTTTAGGGTTCGATCAGGATAGAGGTACAGGCTAATACTATTGGTGATCAGGCCGGCGAAGGGTTTCATTTTAGTCAAGGAGTCAAGTGCAGGGAAAGGGTAATTGCCCTTTCTTTGATATAAAAAAGATTTTACCCCTAGGCCCCCAGCACGTCTGCACTTTTTCCCACACCATCACCTGTCCCAGCCATTGAGATCAGTGCAGGGCAGGAGATGGGGATTGCTGTGCAGCTATTATTTAACGATATAAACACCTATTACATATATGATTTATCATTGCCCGAATCCCTAATGTTTTGTCACTTTTAATCCTATTCCCTTTAATAACCAGCCGTGCTCCTATGGGTTGTGAAGTAAATGGTTTGTGCCCAGAGGGTGCGGTATATCTCAAAAATCTGACAATCCGGGATTAAAATTTGATTAACCAAGTGTTTAAAAGTTTTTGCATATTAGTATTTGCATTTGAGGACAACACCCATCACCCCATTTGTTCATGGGTGTTTGGGGGGCCAAAATTTTTTTTTTAAAATAGATCTAAATGTATTAAAATTCTGATGCAAAAAGATGAAGGGGCCCTAACTTTTCCCCCACCACCTCTGTAGAAATCCTAAAAAAAGGCGGATTCACTTTATAAAAACCCCCAGATGTTTTTTTTTTCATCTAATCTGATTTATATACCCCATAGGGCATTGGGGTGTGCAGAGAATGTACAATCCCTCTTTTTGTAACGTCAAATTTTAAGGTTCAGCCAAAATTTTTCCCTGAATTTTTGACGTTTGATGGAGCGAGAGGGCGGGGAGCATGATTCAGCAGATGCATACGGAGTCCCCCCAGACTGCATCGCCGCGGCTGCACAACCCCACAGTATAATTTTTAAAGAGGGTATCACCTGCACCCAAAAAGCGAGCGCGGATCTTCTTAGCATTGCTTTAGAGATGTCTCATGCTTCAGGGGCTAGAAAGTGGCATCAGGGTGGCTCGGATTTGTCATGTTTTTTTTGCCGGAGTCTGAGTTGGAATCTGACCCGCAGTAATAAAAAATACATAATGGGGGCAATTAACCCCTAATATAGGTAAATTACAAGCCTGACGAGGACATGGGGTGCAAGTATCACTATGAAAGGGAAAATACAAGAGAATAAAAAAAGGTAAAACTTTTAGCAGCTTTGCCCGGGGAAACGAAATGCAGTGCTAATAGAAAAGTGCAGCGTGTAAGGGCAGCCTAGACATTTTATAGGCCTGTTGGTCCATCGTCTTACCCTCTGTTTTGCATTGTTATTGGGATTATCGGCTCAATGGGCCCCCAGAGGAGCAAAACTACCCACAGGGGGCCCTTGGGGCGGGGGCCCGGGGTGCTTTTGGGAAAAAGGCAGGAAGAGAGGCAGAAAGCAAGGATCAAGTTGGGTAGTATGTGCATCTGTTAGTAATCAGGGTGGGCGCCAAAAGGGAAATCCATAGGGGCCCAAAAAACAAATCCCCTGGTGAGCCCTTAAGAAAACCACTGATGAATCCCCAGAATCTTACACTGGGGGGCCCCAAAAATCGCTCCACTGGGGGCCCCAAAAATCAACCCCGCATGGGCCCCGGGCTATTTCCATGTGGGGTGAGCTTTACAACGGCCGAAAAGTTTGCAGCGCAACACGCCCCCCAAAAATCGTTTCCCTCCTGCCCTTTTCCCTTGTATTACAGGCCATGAGCCTGACAACACAGCAGGGGCCAGGATGACAAGCATGGCTTTTATCACCCACCTGTGACGCTGGATCCCTAGCAGAACCTTTGCCGCCCAGGGGATCCCGGGCCTGCTGCACAAAGAGGGGAAAAAGGAGAGGGAGTACTTTTTTTTAATTTTTATTGCTACAAGGGGGGGGAAATAAAATTTTACCTGGCTAAAAAGGGGGGTATACCTGGCTACATTTGGGGGAAAAACTACCTTCACAGGGTGCAACGATGGGCCCCAGAGGGCACTACCGGCACAGGGGGCAAAAACCGGTTACAGGGGGCAACTACTGGCTACAGCGGGGAACTATTGGCTACAGGGGGGTCTACCCGGTACGGAGGCAATACCCCCAACAGGTTTCATCACCTGACTACAAGGGCAACCTTTCTGCAACAGGGGGCTACTAACTGGCTACAGGGGGTTACTACTTGGCTTCAGGGGGAAATTACCTGGCTACATGGGACAATTACCTGGCTACATGTGGCTACTACCTCGCTACACTGGACAACTGCATGGCTACAGGGGGCATATAACTACCCAGCTATAGGAGGCAACTACGTGGCTACCAAGGGGTAACTACTAGGGGGAAACTACCGGGGTACAGGGGACAACCACCTGGCTACAGGAGGCATATAACTTCCTGGCTACAGGGGGCAGTTACCAGCCTACAGGGGGGAAATAACTACCTACAGGAGCCTAAATTTAAAAAAAAAAGGGATCTATATTCTACTGCTTGGAGGGGCCCATATAACCCTTAACTATTAATAGGGGGCTGAGGTCCTACCTTTGGGGGACCTATAACTTTTTCCTACCAATTAGGCTGCTTACCTAATTTGGGGGGGTACCCACATAATGCTTTGGGAATTTTAAATTTTTTATTGGGTTACCACACGCCAATGTGTAGGGTTTCTGTAGGTGTATTTAAAAGTTTTTTGGGTTCTGAGGGAATGGGGGGGTTTCAGTCGGTCACATTGTGATAAATGTGGCATCGTGTGGCAGTATTATTTGGTCACTATGGTGGTGATATGTGGTCAGGGGGTGGCGGTATTTGGGCACATGTATGTATATGTGGTCCCGGACCCCTAGTAAATTTAGAGGGGTTTTAAAACCTAATGACAGTGATATAAAAAAATAGCAAAATTAGGCATGTAATAATATGCCATAATATCAAATAATCCCCATAGAGGTTAGATGGGGGAAAGAAAGCCCCCAATTTAATTTTTCCCCTTTTGGGGGTTTTTATTTTAATTTTTTTTTTTATATGATTTTTTTAACCTTGTTCTTTTTATGAAAGTTTTCTTGTTCTCTGCAAGGGAAAACCGGTACTTAGGGGTTTGGTATATATGGGGCCCCCCCCTCCAATAATTTGGGAAAATATGGGCCCGGAGGTATAGCCCCATTGAATCAACAAGGTTTCTTTTTTTTTCAATAGACCAGTAAGAGGTGGGGGCCAATTAAAAAATTTAAAATTTTAAAACCCAAAATAAGGAAATTAGGTTTTTTTTTTTAAATAAAGACTGATTGGCACATGTATTCCCTTGCGAAGGAAAACGTATAAAAAGTTAGGAAATACTGGGGTTGGGGGGAACACCCGTTATGCAATATAATATGCTGTGTGTGTCTCCCAAAGCTTGCATTTAAAAAATCCGGTATTTTTACCCTTTAAAAAGATTTTTAATTGAAAACCCGACAACATCTAAAGCTTTTTTAAGCTTTGACAAAAAAGGCGCCCAACGGGGGGGCAACAATTTGGTTTTTTCCGGAAAAAGCAAGGGTTTTCAATGCTAGAAAAGTGGGAAAACGCACGCCATTTAAATCAAAAAAGGGAAGCA